>JASAMW010000793.1:0-36861 GCA_030247985.1 Epsilonema sp. ZAB3_2
CATACGTGCCGTATGTAGTATGAATGGGATGTCTTCCTGTTTGTCCAAGTGTTTATGTGTGCAGGTATGTAATACGTACATTTGTGTGGCCAGGCAAGCTAAAGGTCCGGTCAGTTCGACTCGGCGGCATTGTCCGACCCCGCCGCAATCCGCCTCGCCTGCCCTGCGCGCGACTTCTTTTCTTCTGCAGCTTCTTCTTCTGTTGACTCCATCAGTCACCACGTCATCTATTCTTTGCTACGCTCCGTCAAGAGATAAGCATGACGTCGACGACTCTTCTTTCCTGTCCTCGGCCTTTGTACAGTGTTTTTAGGCCCCTGGGTTTGTAAAAACGTAATGATTGCATTTGAGATGTGGTCATTCATTCAAGGGTCCAAATCCTTTACAGCTCTGTTGCCAATAATGCTTGCTCGTTCGTTACGATTCGCCTGTATCAAGTACCTAGTACGTTAGGTGTGTAGGCATAAGCGTCAAAATGTGTTCGCTCTGGCTTATCATTACCGTAGTTCACCTCTCTTCCCCCCCCCCCCCCCTCGTACCGCGTACTCGGTTGTTATATATTGTGCTTTGTTTGTTTCTTTTCAGATTGTCGGTTACAAAATATGTAATATTCAAGCGACATAAAGCAAGCGAGGAACAAAGAACCGGTGGCAATAATATTTCTGTGCCTTGGGCTGTCGGTGGTTTCTTTCTTGCAGGCGGTCGAATTTTGGACCTGAGAGAAACTAGCACCGAATCGTAACAAAACGCCACGGATCTGCCGCAGCTCCTATACTACAGTACTGCCCTGCGCGTTGGGCGTAAAATATTGTCGCCCTGTTGGCTGACAGCCGAACTCTGAACTGCAGCAGTCCAGATACTCCTCATTCAGCGCAGAACAATCCCATTCTTTGGCCGTCAAGCGACGATAAAGGCAAAACAATGATGGTAAGTATGGTAGTATAGATTGTATAGCTTACCTGCGTACACAAGTACAGGGCAAAGAGCGAGTTGTAATAGGGCGGGTCGTACATATTTGTGTTTCTGGCAAACTGTTTTCAGTTCTGGCACTCACTATTCTTCCTTGCATATGTTTTTTGTCTTTTTCGCGGGGCGCGCTTGCTGGTTTTGGCCAGATTCTTCCTTTCTTTCTGCCATCACCCACCGCTGCTTTTCAGTTGTAGCATACGAATCGACTTTCCTCTGCTGATGGCGATGCAGGCAACTCGTCTGAGCCCGCGGCCGTTGCACACGCACACATCTTCCATTGCATAGTCCGGTATGGTATGGTTTCTGCTGCATGTTTGGCAGTACAGACAGAGTACAGTTGGGTTTGTGTCATGTGCTCAGACGACGGCAGAGGTGAGTCCATCAAGCGACAAACGTGTTTTCTCCTTCTCCTCTCCCGCCTTTTCCGTTTCCTTTGTACCATTCGCTCCTTTTGTGCCTACTGTTGTCACTGTGCACCTTTATTGTCTGCTTTGTACTTTACAGTGTTTCAGTTGTTGTGGCATGCAGCAGAAAGTAGGTACGGTTACAGTGCCTGTGCAGTGTGCATATGCATGCTGGAGATAGAAAGGTGAAGTGTGTTGTTTGTCTCCACCGACTTCTCTTCAGTCAGCAAGCGTTCCTTTATTTCCCTTCTTTTCTCTCCTTTCTTGATTCTCCTGTGCTCCTGCTGATCTTATCAGCGGAAGAGATATGCCGAGTATGCCCGATCGAACTCACGTATTGTGTAGCCTTGATATACGTCCGTACTCGTGCTCATACAGCATATACGGTACTTTCCTATACTGTTGTCGCATGCGCATGAGCCATAGGCTGCCTGTATTTCTTTCTCTTTTCGTCTCAGTCTGCGACCACAAGTTGACAATATGCTGATTGATTAGTGACCCTATGATCGTGTTTTCGGTGTTTTTGCTAATAATTCATTGTTATCTGTCCTTTTCCCTCGTCTGATAGCCGATCTTGATAGGCGGCCGGAGCTAAGCCAAAGCGGCGCAAAACAATTCGGCCCCAAGCCTTGTCTATGTACTACACAGGAGGGAGAGTCACCAATCGTCTCCGCGTCGTCGCTTTTTCTCCATACAGCACTTCTCCTCCTACCGTAATATCGTTTGCTGAGGCGTACAATACCAATTATTGACGAGATACGTAAAGTGAAAGAGGATGCCTGGGGTTGGGGTGAGGGTTATGAGGTTGAGAGCGGAGGTCTCTGGTGCTATTGTATGTACATACGTAGAACAATCATGAGTCCGTCCGTCGGTCTGTCTCTGTCTCCGTACTGTATTATTATCGCATCCAAAACTGGTTCTCCCAGCTCCCTTCCACCGATGTACGTTACGTACCAAGGAGCTCCTTGTAGGTACCACCGGACGGGCTTCTGTATGCATGCGTGCGGCATGCGGTTTGATGAGGTGGAAAAAAGGAAGCGAGGGAGAGTACGTACGGTTTTGTCGCATTCTTGTGCGTCGTCGGCGATGCTGAGCTTGACCCTTTTGTTCTTTCATCGTCTGACAGTCGATAAATCGCGACGAGGCGGCAGGCAATTCTCTCTCCTCGTCGCTATCTGCTGGAGACGACGGCCGTATAAGATTCCGGAGAAGTCGTCAAGATCGGTTCACGTTTTATGTGGTTGCCTCCTTCTCGCTTTCCGTCTTTCACCGCCTCGGACACGTGAGCTGACTGACACTGGTGCGCTTACACACGTGGTGAGTACTCAAGCTGTGAATTCACGATGAATTGAGAACTTTTCAGTTTCGATTTCGTGCTTTCTCATTTGTTGAGACATGTCTGAAGTTGTATTGTCTTCTCACATTCACACTGTCGTGATTTGCAGCTCACGGTGAACTTGTCCGCCATGCTTCAACACGTATATACCATAATGATTTCGGCGCGAGTACTCACAAACGTGTGTTGCGCACTTTATTGAAGTTGCTCTAGCGGTACAGGAACAGGATCCTTCTGCGTGCGTGCCTCTACATGTGTACAGTACCGACAGTGCGCAGCTGCTTGTTCTTTTCTCTTTTCGCGCTCAATTCAGCAGATATCGGCTGGCGCTCATGAGATGCCTGGAGGTGATCGGTCAAGGAAGTAGGCAATCGCCGATCTGCTCTGGTCAGCAGCAGCTCTGTCTTCTTGTCGTCCATCTTGTCTGCTGTGCGCGTAACCTTGCTTCTGCCGTCCTTTATTTTTCTGTGCGTACATCTACATACATACATACGGTTGATTGATGGTACTCTATAACTGTGTGTTCTGTTTATGGGTGTCTTATTCAGGTATGTGTGTACGTACGTACTTTCGTGCGGCTGGGGTATACCTGCCTACTAATACAAAAGGCTGGGGCCCCTATGTCCATATCTTTCCGTCAAGTCACCCAAGTGTGACCAAGTGTTACTATACGTACCCCTGTGGCGGATCTTTGTGAATAATTGCAGTTGAGCGGAATTGTGTATGCCACCTATTCTATTTCTTTGTGACCCAACAGAAGCTCGCATGCCGGTTCCTATTTGTTGTTGTTTGTCGTTGTTTACTTAGCCGGAAGCAAAACAGCGAAAATGGGCGGGATATGCGTTCGTTCCTCCGTGCGTCCATTGTGCCTATTGTTCCATCGGTCAGAAGACGTCGCGCCCTATCGTCTGTTACTCATACATAAGCTCAACCTTGTTAACTTGCGTCACCACCGACCCGGATTTGAATTCTTCGTCCGCTTTAACTACCGTCTCACGCTGTTGTGCACCCCGCCCCGCGGTGGGTCGGGTAGCCCTGTCGCTATCATTGTTGTTGTACTCATGGATTACGTCACCTCTGCCTCGAAGTTAAGAAGATTATTGCACGTACGGTCGGTAAGTATCGTACATACCGCTAAGTGAGCATTGACGTCTATTTTACACCCAGCTGCGCACTGTGATTCACATTATTGTATGCTGAGTATGGTACTATGACCCCCACAGCCGGCGGCACTTGCGCTAGACTACGTACTACGCGTACAGTACTACTAGTCTCTCATGCTTGTTTTCATTCAAGATGGGAATAATTGCTTTCTGGCGACCTGCTGCTTCCGTAAGTGTCGAAAACTGAGAAAGAAGCATACGCAGATGAGCTGATTGTTCGAGGAGAACGAGCTGAATGGTGCATTGTGGACTCGACAACGAGAAGTGGCACATGTCTAGCAGTAGTGGCGGATTGCGTGCGAGTGACAGGTCGGCCAGCGGCGGTCATTCTTCTCCTCCCAGTCCCTGTTGTTGTCTGTTCTTCGTTGTTTGTCTCCGTCACCTTTTCATTATTCAGAGTGCGCCAATGCGGGTGTCATATTCGTCTGGGCTGCTGGCTCTTCCCCTTTCGCCTTTTTTCCGCTGATGCTGCCTGCAGCTCACGCTATATCTCGCTCTCTCTCATTCCATTCATCCTGATCCGGGGCTGTTATTGTTTTCTGGCCAATTCTTTGGTGTCCATATTTTGGATTCATTCGATCTCGAGGGAATGAGCCGTTCTCTCCTTCTTTCTTTTTGCACCCACCCGCTCTCTTGTTTCGAATCCACCATCATCTCACTATCCCACCACGACGATAGATAGTTAACCGCCAGTTCTGGCACTCTTCTATTTCGCTCCTATATGGTAGTTATGGCTATTGTTTCCGCGCTGGCTACCGGAGCCGAAGAGTATCATTTTCAGTCAATTTCCTTGCAGGAACTTGGCTGGTGCGCGCCGTGGCCTTTTGTTGTTTTCTTAGCGTATGCACATACATACATACTGTACGTACGTTCGTACACAGTCGCTGCTCTCACAGTCTCTCAGATGGAGATTGACGGCGGAATACAAAGGAGGAAGGTTCTATTCGTCTCCGATTGTCCCCCCTCTCTGTCTCTTCTCACCCCATATCCATGGAAATGAGACCGCGAAGGAACCAGCAGGAGCGCGGCACCCATACATATATCCAGAGGAAAGAAGGTTCTTCGCTTCTTTCACCCCATCCAAGGTCCTTTTGTCTCATATCCTGCCCATGAAATGAGGGTGCGGTCTGGGGTGCCCTTCGGCTGCTTTAACGCTGCTGATGCTTACATAAGATCGAGAGCCGTCCCCTGATGGTGTATGCATGGGCTGTGATCGATCCTACGTACATACGCGTGGTCATCATTATTGTCGCTCGGCTCTTTGTTTTGTTGTCGCTGGCGCTAGCTTATGCCGAGGACGAAAGGCCTATTGTCTGCCGCTGCTTGATTAGAGTGTTCTCTCTTCTGCTTCTTCTACTTGGCTCTGATAAATAAACGTAGGGCGTTCCAACTGCTTTGATGAAAAGGGCGTGAGCGCCGCAGATCGAGCTGCTGAAGGTTGCCTGGGATTCATCATCCGCAACCGGGCATGTAGTATGTAACGCACCATACAATAGCGGAGATGTGGGCGCCGCTGGCGTGTGTGAGTGTGCGTTTTAATGATTCGAAGGGGCTGCCTCGTCTCGTTTCATTATTATGCAGCTTTTCTATGCACAATGGCTTATTGTTTGGCGGGGCTCCGGGGCTTTGGCTTTATTGTTCCTCCGTCCTTTCCACCCTCCCCGGCTGATAATGCGGCCGCTATCGATTCGTATTATCTTCAGTGTCCGGCTAGTTTCGCGCTATATTCTGATACGACATCCTCTCGCCTAACACATCCTCTCGCACACTCCATTCTCATGCTGCTTGCGCTGCTTGCTCTTTTGTGCCCGAGTTTCAATCCGGTCCTATTCTATCAAGCTCCGTTGTTCAAGCTTCATAGCTCAGCTGCTGAGCCAGTGTGTATTGGTTCAGTGTATAAGCAATTAGTTTGAATTGTTTTGCAGGGCTCCGTACAATAGATATTTCCTTCCTTTCTTTTATCCTCGCTTATTACAGAAGCATTAGGAAGCTAGTTTCCTCTTACCTAGCACCTCAGCCGGCGTTTCGTCAATCATCGCCGGGCTGAAGAAATCATCTGCAGCAGTGGGAGATTAGTGAACGCAGGAAGGAGACTGTGTACCTAGGTACCTTATTGTATGCACTGTTTGTTGTTACGTACAAGTACATACGAGGTCCTGCGGTGGGGCATTGTCCCAACGGGCAATAGGCTCGGTTGCTTTGCTGTCGTCGTAGTACATACGCTGATTGCTATGACTCGATGGCGTCCTACGGTAACCGGAGATGATGAAAGTGTTATCATCGTCATGACATTGCGTGTTAAGTACATTGTCCTCGGCCGGGTGAGGGTGATTATTGTGTGCGGTTGGTCGCGAATAACGGGAAGGGGGAGAGAGAGAGAGATTGCGGGATCATCAGGGCGTACACGGACTCCCGCTTTCTTCTTCTTCTTTCATACCTCGAAGCTGTCATGGAACATCTACGTAGTATGTATTTGAAGCATGCGACTGAGAAGCTTGTTTATGCGCTACTGCGCGATTCCCCACCCACCGCGAAGAGTTCTCTTGTTAATGGAGTTCAAGGTGTGCGGCCAGCTTTGTTTGATCGTACGTACGTACACATGGGGGTACAGAGGGCGGTTCAGTACCAAGAAAGCTCGTTTCTCTCTCTCCTGTTGACGTATCGTACATGTTTGTGTTATTGTCAGCGACGGCTGTAAGTACGTACAACGGCGGCTTGGGGATCAGCTAATGGCGTGTTGTTGCCAGTGTGGCCGGAGCTCATGCATTTTTAAAATCCAATCATTTGGAATCTTTTGTGTTGTTTGCGCTTTGTGCTGTATTGCCACGGACCGTCGCCCACACTCAAAGAGGCTTCCTTGTTTCTTGTTCCTTCAGTCAGCTCCCGCTGCCCTTTCTTTCCGCCCGACTTACAGGCCATTAGCCGTCGTTGTCGATAAGAATAAAGAATCAAGGAAAAGCAGCTAGCCAGGAAACAAAAGCGGCGAAACCCGCACACAGGGGAGGCCGACTTTTCTTCTTTCTCACACTCTCTCAAGTCGCCGACCCTCCTGTGGAGTGTCGACTTCTCGTCCAAATAAACAATAATACTCCTCGTTCACCTGCTATTACGTATTCGTTCTGAAATTGAAGATTACTGTAGCGCTTGGTTCACGCCCAGCTTATTATTGTTGCATTCTGATCGCATGCCCGGCAATGTTCGTGTGCCCCGTCGATTTCGGCACGAAGTAGCACATCCACGTGTGCGTACATAGTACGTTAGCTGCCGGTGCGCGTCGAGTTTTTTCCGCCCGACAATAATCTCCTGAGAAATCCAGTGAGTAAACACATAAAGCCTTTTGTGAGCCGCATCTGTTTGGAGTGGCGGCGCGGGGTGTACACTGTACGTACGTAGTATGTACATACATACCTACGTACAGTACAGTACATACATGAATAAGGGACTGAGGGAGAAGCGGGGGATTTTGTGTCGAAGTGGCGCTGCTTCCCAAGTTTTTCATTTGCAATTAAAATCCCACCAATGCCCGCCCGATCTTTCCGTTGTGTCCGTCCGGGGCGGCGGCGGTTATAAAACTTTTGTTCTCTTCGCCTCCGGCTAGCTTCTCTCGTGCTGTGTGTGTGTGTGTGTGGCTCGGCTCAGCCCCTGGCACCGCTGCTTCCCCTCTGTCGTCCACAGCGCACCCTAGCTCACTAATCGCTCCATCGTTCCAAAGAATAGAAGCTGCAACAGAAGCAATATTTTGCACTGTTTTTATCAGCTACCTACATACATCTGTAAACTACGTGTGTTTATGTCCGTGTCCGTGTGAATGTCGACCTATATACTTAGGGCAGACAGATAATAGTATGTAGGAAGGGGAGGGGGCGAGCCAGGAAGCAGAGGAATTGAGCTTGATTTTGTTGTTTGACGCCGGCTCTGAAAGCACCACCAAAGAATGGTGTTGTTGTCTTGGTTGTTGACTGCTCTGGGGTCTCTGCCATGAGCATGCAGAAGGTACGTATGTACACATGTACGTACATTATTATGTGCGTGCGTACTGTGCTGGCTGCGTTCGCAATGCTTTCTCGCAATTACTCGCGATCAGTTTCGAGCAGTTCCCGATCATATTGTGAACGCTTCGCAATCAATTGCGAGCGCGTTCGCTCCGTCGGAGAAAAAAAAGAAAGTCGAAGAAAAAGGAACGGAAACGCAGGAAGAAATAAGAAAGGTGGGGCCTATTCGTTCAAGCAAAACAATTCCAAAGCAAAAGCATGGTTTTATTTTCTGCACAAAACGAGGATTCATAGCAATTATGCGCTGGGTATTTTAGAAGCAAGTGAAGGAACAGTCCAAAGTCCAGCAAATCAAGTAGGAATGTAGGCCTAACTGCCTGCCTATAAGTCTGGCCAGAGAGAGTTCGTTGGGATGGGACTCAAGTCGTACTGTGTAGTTTGCATGTACTTCTGCTAAATAGGAGTAGGTACAAGAAGCAAGGTCAGAAATTCATATTTGTGACTCTATTTCACGCAACGCGCCTTGAATGCCATAGCGAACTCTACTGACCAGACTATAGTGCGTTCAGGTCCCTTTATCTCTCTAAAATCGTGGCCTACTAAGAACGTGCAAAGATTTCCAAACTGGCGCAAGACTTTTCGCATCAATCACGCAGATATTTCCATGCATTTTTGTGCTATTTTTGGCGAAAAGCTTGTGCGCGACTTCAGAAGTTATCGCATTCTCGTAGTGCACAGACTATAGTAGGTAGGCTCTGAAAATCCTTGGAAGGCCCGAGTGAATTCCTCCTGGTTGGACGGCCACTGACACACCTATACTCTGGAAAGGAAAAAGAATGAATGAAACAAAATATACGCTTTCAATTCATTTGCAAGCCATATCGTAGCATATGGCAGGCACATGTTGTGTTTGCAAACTAATTGCATTGCATCTTGCATTGCATCTGTTCTGTTTGCACGAATAAAGAACAATTCGTGCTTTCACATGCCTGGCAGATTGTTGGCCGTTTCCTTCTTCTCATGCCCTGAATCACCCCTGTTCCCGGCATGTTTCGCTTATTGTTCCTGTTTTCCTATGAAAACTTTCCTTTCCTCTCCTTTCCTCTTCTTTTGTTTCGTTTTTTCCTCCCAAAATTATGTTCCTCGCAATCGATCGAAATTGTTCGCGATCAATTGCGAGCAGTTTTCAATCTTTTCGCAACTGCTCTCCGATTGGTCGGGACTGCTCGCGATTGCTTGCGAGCACTCATTTTTTCGCGAGAAAGCATTCCGACCGCAGCCAGCACAGTACTAGCCGAATAATGTAAGCGGTAGGTGGTAGGAGCATTTAGATGAAGCGAGCTCTTTTGTTCCCATTCATATCCCTCGTCCGTCCTTTGCGAGTTCCGTGTCGTGTCGTCGAACGGCCGGCGGCTAATAAGCAGCAGCAGCTTGTTGTTTGTGTTCCTACCGACGTCGCGTACGTACGGCAGTAGACGCGCGAATATTGCGCCTGGCTCATACAAGAGTCAGCTACAGCTTGTCGCCTGCTTCTTGTCTTGATGACCACCCGGACTCCAACCTCTTCAGCTTCCTCCTTCCTCTCAATTGTTCACCATTTGCGGGGGGCGCCATTACTATGTATAATAATGTAGGTACATCTGTCTGTGTTACCTACATCACATTCTGTATGTATCTGTACTGTAAGTGTAGGGTACGGTAGGCCGAAATAGCTGATGCCGCGTAGGTGTTACTGTACGTAGGTGCAAGCAGTATACTACGTACGCGTTAGCTCTTGTTTGACTGACCATGCTATGCCAATGCTTTCTGCCTAGTTTCCTTCCATACATTTTGCCTTTGTTTCCTGCTGGTAAGGTGATGCCTGCTCTGCTTTTTCCGTTGTTGGCTGCCGATGCCATCGGAGAACAGAAGCGAGTTCGCCAGCCAATGCCGTCGCCTTCTGTCCACGTATGTACCGTAGTGTTGAGCCACAGAGACCTTTTATCTCTGTCTGTACATATTTTGACTGACAGAGACTGCGGACGGGAGAAAGAGATAGGAGTAGGAGGAAGAAGCCTCCATATGTTGACTTCCTATCGGCGCATACTAGTTGGGAGATGGATCCTATGCTTTGTCCTTCCGAATGCACACATGACGTACATTTTGTGTCTGTAGATGGGCATTCTCTGTTCCGGTCGAGCTTTTTCGCTGTTAGCTACGTAGCTGTGTATGTATCTGTGGACGGGGAGGGGAGGGAGGGAGAGAGAGCCCATTTGTCGGTAATGGAATTTTTATTGAGAATTGTCCTGGAGGAAGTGCGATTGTTTATTGAGAGTGACAGATGATCTGGGAAATTGTTCTTGGGGCCTTGGGCTTTTGTTTCCTGTCGGCTTTTTCCTGGGAGTAATTCGAGCTTCCTAGCCTTACACGTTGTGTTGTGTTGGCATCAGTAGTACGCATGTACGGATAACGGAATTGTGGCGAGAGAAGAAATATTGTTGCTCCCTCCTCCGTTCGTATATGTACATAAATGTCCACCCTGGCACTTTGGCTTCTGTTTTGCTTTCTGCTTCCGTCATGTCTAGGCGGGCTTGCGGAAACACACGAATTGTTAGCTGCTGCCATAGGCGGAGGCGTGCTTGTTGTTTGTTATCGTTGGTGACAGTGTGTCAGCCTGGATTAGGGCTAAGGGGTCTTTGTCCCTGCGGGGTGCCCGCTGCCCGCCCCTCGTCGCTTGTTTACGTGACCATCCACCATCCGGCTTTGGGTCCACGAAAGCCGCCGCGATATGACGACGGTTATTGTTGTCGACTGCATATTTACGTGTCTATGTGGTGCAGCATTACGTATGGCGGCGGGCTGTAACAAACACGGAGAGTGACGGAACAATGGGCGTTCGTCCGGCCGGCAAAAGTCGCGGAGCAGGCGAGAGAGGGGCTGCTTCTGCTCTGTCTGCTAATATCATTTATTATGAATAGTCCAGTAATGATTTCCCATTTTTAACGTGCCAGATTTGCATACGTAATCATTGTCTGCGACCCGTCCCGCTCCTTGCTTCATCTTGTTTTTGGCCCGAACCCACGGACTGGAGGGAGGGAGGGAGAAGCTTTTCTCTGCCCGCCGCAGTCGAAGGAAGAATAGGATTGTTACACGTTTCGGACAGAAGCTTCTTCCTCGCAGCTCGCTCCTCGACAAATGAGCATATAATCGCTCTCATTAAGCCTCCCGGCCCGGGCGCGCGCTCCCTGCCAAAAGCCCATTCTTGCATAATCGGGTGGTGTCTCCTCCTCTGCCTCCTTCTACGCACGGCGCATGGGAGGGAATTGAAGGAATCATCTCTTTTCTTTACTCCATTTCACTTCCGCCGCGCCACCCCATGAGCGCTTTGTCTCGTCTCAAGAGAGGATTTCCCACTAAAGTTCCCCAATGGCCCTCTTGCTTCATCCGTTCATCGTGCGCAGTTATGTGTAGAAGCTTACTCACCAGTAGCTACTATGTACTTACGTACTCTCTCGCTCTATGTATTGGCATGTGTATGTTACTTTTACGCGAGCTTGCGCCCTTGTTCCGTTGTCTATTCTCCTCCTCCTTGCCTGTGTGTCCCAGTGGCAGCTTCCGCATTCTGGGTGGGGCTTCGCCTCCGGCTCTGTTCTGGCCCCAGCTTTGTTCTCTTCATCTTCTCCTTTGTGCGATGCAACTGCGACTGTGTACGTAGTGGCTCTCGGAAGCTGCTTCCCATGCTATTATTTGTAAGCCTGCCCTAGTGCTAAACTGGCTTGTTCCCAGTCCTTTGTCTCTGGCGAGGCCTTACGGCGTGATGGGCCTGTTGTGTGCCGCTCGTTTATTGGAGTGATTCAAGGCAGACAGCTTGCGGCTTTTGTGCTTCTTCGTCTTCTTCTTCTTTATGCTTTGTTGCCCCGTTGTTGTGCAATAATTCTCCGCACTCGAGAGCGATTTCACGAGCATCTGATCGCATATGTACGCCTTCTTCCTTCTGCTTCAATCCCCCCCCCCCCCCCCCCGCCCCCCCTTTTTTTTTTCCCTTTTTCTCATATGGCTTTAGAATATCACTGTGGCAGCCACAACAGGGGGAGGGAGGGGACAAGGGGGGCGGGGGGGGAGAGAGCGGCACACGGGGGGCATAGGGAAGGGGGCAGGAACGTGTTTAGTGGGGGGGGGAGGAAGAAGGAGGAGGGGGATAACATCCCCTTCTTTCTTCCTCCTCCCTTGTGTGCGGGAGCATACTCCCTCCTCCCCTCTTTTGCATCTTGATGTTAATTCTTCTGTACACACACAGCATCTAGCAGCATACCTCTCGCCGGGGGGGGAGAACGCGCCCCTTTTTTCTCTTCCACCTCTTCTCTCCCCCCCCACAGGGCGCCAACAAGCGATTGTGTGTGGCGGGGCGGGTGGGTTTTTTTTTCCTTTTCCCCCCCCCCGCACCACGTGTGCCTTCCCCCTTTTTCTTTCCAATCATAGTACAAAGGGCTCGATCGCCTGTTGTTTTGTTCGTTTCATGCAAAATGAGCTGCGCCTGCTGCCCTTTCAAGTCCACTTTTCATGCTTTTGCTTCTACTTATCTGTAAGCTAACTGCGGTAAAAACTGCACTGGTGAAGCACAACTACGTACATCCTATACTGGCTTGATGATGAGTGGTAGCAGACTTTATGATTCTATTGGGATTGTTTGTATGCTGCAGTGCGGTACCAATGAACGGTGTTAAGGCCGACAAGTAGCATTTATAAGCAGAAAGTTAGATTCGTCTGGTGGCCTGACGGCTCCCGTAAACAAAAAGCAAGAGGGAGAAGAGAGGTTTAAAGAAAAGCTGGCAGCAAGCAGCTACCTAGGGCCTGTCTCGCTTTTCTGCGATCCCATTAGACTAACCCGTGCTTACCGTTGTTGTTTTTGAATTAGCCGTTCCGTTCAGCCCTGAGGATGTTTGTCTCTGTGGTGGTCAGCACTATGTACCTACCGGTACAGTAGTAGAAGCAGAGAGAACAGAGTAGGTATTGACCGTCAATTCCGATGACCACTGGTCAACAATATTCTGTGCGGCAGTATACAACTATTTTTCTTTCACTTATTACGTACTACAGTACAGTACGCAATGAATAGGTCGACACATGTATTATCCGTGCACCCTCTAGCTGAATGCGATTCCCATATGCCAGCTTGTTTTGCTCGTCATTCTTGAAGTTCGTTTGTGCGTTTGTTTGTATACAAAAGTCGAAAACCTTTTGGCTTACTCGCTTTCTCTATGATGCTTGCTTAGGCATTCTGCACTTTGTGTTGTTTGCGGGAAAAGCTGGCGTAAATAACAAGCTGCTAATCTGCAGCCGCCAGCTTTCTTTGCGCCTCCTGTCTATACAGATATAATTATGACTGTCTTTCTTGGCCGTACACTTGGTGGCAATTTCATCGCAAACAAAAACAACACGACCCCATTTCTTGGAGGCGCGATTGAGGTGCCAACTGAGCTCGTTTAGGCGCGTAGGGTAGGTACATAGGAATATGAAGAGTTTGAGGAGGGCGGAGGATGATGTTGTTTTGTTGCAGGATGTCCAATCGGCGCAAGACGGTGCTTCCGAGTAAGTTGTCCGTCTCAGTCGCCCCTGAAGAGCAGCAGAAAAGCAACAGAGTAAGTGGGAGACGGAGAGCCGCGACGACGAAGACGAACAGCACGCAAATGTTCGGAACTCTGGGAGAACTGAATGGCGGCGCCAACGTGGCTGCTGAAGAAAGCGGCAGGACTGAGGCACCGCGAGGAGAAGAGTGCAACTCTGACGCCTCGCAACAGCAGCAGGAGGCTGAGCGGAACGGCGAAGCAGCTTCCCCGCCCATGAGCAAGAAAGCTCGTCTGCTGCAGCAGAAGCAACCGGAGTCGGGGGGCACAGGGACAGCGGTGGAAGTGGACAGCGGCGGAGACACGGATTCCGGCATCACTTCCAGCGGACGCCGAACCAGCAGTCCGGGCAGCGTCCCGTCGCCCCTGGAAGGCTCCACCAAAAGCTCCGTCGCCTCGTCGTCCGGTGGTCGGGCGCACCATCACGAAGCCTCGCCGCCCGCCGCCAATGGCGCCTGCTCAGGGAGGACGGAGGAAGGGAGCACCGACGACCTCCTCCACTTCCCGAATATCCTGCTGACGTCGAAAGCGAGACGGGCAGGAAACGGAGCCGTCGCTGAGACCTCTGACGGCGGCGACCTGATTCTGATCTCTGGTGGCCAGCTGGCGGAGACTTTGGCGCCGTTGAGCAGAGAGGAGCGAGTGGCGGCGGTGGAGGATGTGATGGCGCAGCTGGAGAAGCTGAAGCGACGAATCAAGGAGCACCACCGCCTGGAGATACTCCGTCGGCGATCCGTCGCCGTCGAAGCTGCTGGATGCGATCGCTTGAAGGTTGACGTCGAGGAGGAGGAGGAGGAGGAGGAAAGGGCGCCGCTTGCAGCCTCGACCTCTTCCGCCGTCGGACACGTGACGACTGAGACTAACGGGCACGATTGGAGCCGTCCTGCCGCCACCGCCGCCGCGTTTTCCCCAGTGGTTGTCGTCAGGGCGGGCGTTAAGCAGGAGCCGCAGAGGAGCCGGCGACACGCGATGGTGACTGACGTGTCGCCGCCTCTCCCTTCGTCTTCGTCCCTCCAGCAAGAAAACGGACTGCATCAGGCTACGACGAGTAAGAAACCGGCGCAGAAGGTGGAGAAGCAGCGACCAACCTCCACCACCACCACTACTACTACTACTTCGGAGCATGCGATAGAGCAACTGCAGCAGCAGCAGCAGATGAAACGCGGAGTAGCTGCAGTCGGAGGCCAGTTTCCGCTTCCGCCGGATTCCCCGGCGAAATTTCTGGCGCAGCTCGCAAAGGCACAGGTATGTATACAATACAAGTTACGTACGTACTACTACTACTTCATATATACTGAAAGTGAGCAAACTTGGGCTGGCGGCTCAAATGGTTAAATGTGCGAGTTCATTAGCTGCATAACTGGTACAAGGTAACGAATAGCGAGTGTCCTAAACTGTGTTCATGTTGCAGGGCGCAGGAATGGCAGCTAACGACGGGGGCAGCTGTTCCAACGGAGGAAACCAGCTGGAGCTGATGCGACAACAGCTGCTTCTGCAGCAGCAGGCGCAACAGCGTTTGATGGCGCTGCAGGCGGCCTTGCAAGCAGCCGCCGTCACCACCAATCAGAGTCCGACGACGACGACGAGCGGCGCCGCGGGCTTTCCGTCGTTCTTCGGCCAGTTCCCCGGCGCTGCAGCCTACGATCAGCTGTTGGCCAGTAATCTGCTGAGTCAGGCGTCGCTGGTGGCCGGCGCCGGCGGACCACAGGCGGCCGCGGCGCTTCTCACCGGCACCCCCGTTGGGGGATCGCCCATCAAGAAAACGCCGCCTGAATCACCGCTGAATCTGACCAGCAAAATCAAGTCTCAGCTAAAGTACGTACACCACGCTCTGTTGTGACCTTTATTCTACGTGCGTATTCACTACTTGAGTTATATATAATCCTGTCTATGTTGTAGTGGCTGTGCTCCGTCGGAGAAGACGGGCGGTGGCGTCCTGGAGCACCAAATGTTGGATCTGAAAGCGGCGGCGGCTGCAGGTTTAAGCGGCGGCGGTTCCAGCGTCCTGCTGAACGGAACGGCGTCGCCCTCATTCCTCTCGCGTTTCCCTCCCTTCTGCGTTTCGTCACTTGGATCTGAAAGTGAGCTCTACCTCCATGTGCACTGCATGCATGTACGCGTGTACTTTATGCACATTTGTTACACGCCAACGTAAATTGTGCGTACTGCAATTGTAGTGTGCTACGCACCATGGTAACTTTGAATTTCGAGTTTTGTTCTGAGTTTCGAGCTTTCTCACTATTTCGAATGGTCGTTTGAGAGTTTTCTCACATGTTCACACAGCTCGCGGTGAATCTTCACCGCTGCTACGTGCATACAATGAATTCACTGTGAGTTTGCTGTTTACCACGTGTGTGACGCACTACGTATGTACATACTGTACCTGTTTCGTGTTAGGCCATGGGTTTCCAGCTGGGTCTCCGACGTCAAGCGGGAAAAGCACGCCGGGCGGCGGACAGCCAGTGGAGCAGACGCCGCCTCCGCGTAACAGCGCCCGCTCACCCAATCACATCAAGCGACCAATGAACGCCTTCATGGTGTGGGCGAGGGACGAGCGGCGAAAGATACTCAAACAGTGCCCGGACATGCACAACTCCAATATCTCCAAAATACTGGGTACGACCGTGCATGATAACAAACTGTATTACTCGGTACCTACGCTATGTAGGTAGGTACTTATAAGCGCAACAGTGATATGCATTGCAGGAGCTCGATGGAAGAATATGTCAAATGCGGAGAAGCAGCCGTATTACGAGGAGCAGTCGCGTCTCAGCAAGCTCCACATGGAACAGCACCCAGACTACAGATACAGGTACACCACGTAACGTATTGCAGTGCGTAGGAAGCATTGCGTTCTTCATACGTAGCGTCGTTACTTATTTCCCATCAGACACACTGAAGTAATCTATCCTCTTGTATCTCTGAAGACCTCGACCCAAGCGGACGTGTATCGTGGACGGGAAGCGGTTGCGGATCTCTGAGTACAAGAATCTGATGCGGAATAAGCGCGGCGTCTGGTACTCCGGCTCCTCGGACGGCGGAGCGGAGGAGAAGGAGGAACCGGCGGAACAGCTGTCCGCGCAGCAGAGCCAAGTCCTCAAGGAATATCTCAGCCAACAGAGCCAGTGGGCCGCCTTGGCCACCGCCGCTGACCAATCAGAGACCGCCGACAACCCTGCAGCCACATAGCCAGTTGGAATTCAGTATCCTGGCTGGGAGTGGATGATCATTCTTGGTGGCATTTGCATTTTAGATTTGCGCAGCGAGCGGAGCTACACGATACTTGTACAAAGTAGCCTACGTATGTCTGTTGTCTAAGCAAGAAGAAGGTTCTGAGTATTGTATTTAATATCATTCTGTATGTAAGTTTCTGTGTAATGTATGTTGTATAGCTGGTGCTTTCTTTTGATTTCTCGGTAGACTACGCTACTGCAATGTCTCGTGTATGCCCTTCACAGCCTTCACATATACTACATACCAGCTGGGCTTACGAGATACGATACGGAATCCGAGCACACTACCTTTGCTTTTCCCCCCACTTCCAGATAGATAACTGATTGTTTATGTTTATTGAGCGTATTGGCGATATTCTTTCCTGCGGTCTTTTCGATGGTGTGTGCTGATTAGGGTCCTCGTGTATCACGTGCTTCTTTTTCACGCTTACTTAGCAGCATCCTTTCGTCCTTATAGGCATATATTTAGACTGTACATACATGGCTGGGCACATATTTTTGTTTTCTTAATTCACTCAGGTTCGGGATTACTGTATTCGTTTAAATATATTTCCTGAATTCTAAGGGTGTATCCTAGGCGGAAGCCTACTAGCCGGAACATAAAATTTCTACCACAACGGTATTATCGGCTATCATCAGTGGTGTTCACTTTACTGTCCTTGAATTTTTTGACCATTCGCGTTTGGTTCGTTCCTGCACAAGTAGCTTTGGTTGCATATCCGTTCATATCTGTCGCTATTAGGTGTGTACACACTACACAGTAACTTCGGTCGTTTTGCGTGTGTTTCACGGAATCTCTAATTCCATCACTTATTTCTGATTTTTGCGCACTTTTTTGTACAGAAATGGAGTAATCATATGATTGTTACAGTCGTTACATATGTTACATATGTCGTTACAGTTGATATGCCGTAAAAACCTTCTTTCGTAGTTTTAGTGTTGATTGTATGACATGAGAACGTATTTTGGGCATTACAGACAGATGGGATAAGATAAGCAACGTACTTTTTGGTACGAACGTGGATTTGATATGGTACATTCATGTTATTTATGCTTTTTCCTGCTTCGATTTATTTCAGCTCGAGTTGTTTGTATTTTTGACGTAATGATAATTTTAGGAAGTTTTCTAAGACAAAGGTGTCAGTCAATAGGGGGCAGATAGTAAATTTAAAAAGTAACTACGAAAAGTAGAATTCATTTATTCTTGACTTTTTGATTGTCACTGATGAGCGCCATGGATATGATTCCTGTTAGAATATGTTCCAGAAAATTTTATGGTTGGATGTGTTCATTTGTTATGTATACTATGTACGTACACCGTAATGATCGCCAGTTTTTCTGCCAACATGATCATTTTGTGGATTTCTAGTTTTGTGATTTTCGTACTTCTTCGTAGCCTTGGAAATTTTGGTCTTGTGTTGTGTACATGCTGTTGACTGTAGTAGTGTTTGTGCCATATAGCATTACCTGAAATTGTTGTTTTTCACGACTTTCATAGTTATTAGCTCTGCTGAGAAATGTTTTTGATTTCTGAGAAATACCATAATTGACACATTCAATGATTATAAATTAATTAGTACGGTGCGCTAGTCTGTTCGCTTGCCCTATCACTTTTCAAACAAAAGATACTTTTATTCCTTTATTCCGCGGCACGTACGTACGTACGATATCACTGTACTTCTTATGGTTATTGTTCGTAGCAATAAAGTCATTCTGTCAATATCTACGGTACCTACATGTGCTTGGTACAATACGCATAAACATATACACAATTAGCACGTCCAAAAGGTACAGAACGTAGGCATAAGGGTACTGTGGGGTTCGGAATTTTCCACTTTCGATTTTATCCCACAGTACCCTATACTTTACGTTAAAGGAACCATTTCTAAAATTCCATCCGAAAAGATAAGTGCAGTAGACGCTAGAGCGACACGTCTCAAGATCAGTAGACAGTGCATGCGCAGCGACGAAAAGCGTAGAGATATCAAAGTGCTCGTCTTTTCGGATGGGACCAGGGTGGAGATGCACTTCTGCGTATTCGAAATTCAAGTGTTCAACCAGAGGTCGCTATGGGACTTTGCCCGCATTGCGAACAATGGAAAGACAAACGCGAATTTCTCTTCGCCTTTCACGCACTCCTGCATAGCAGTACGTGCAAACTGCGCAGAACGGGCTAAGTTCCATTGTGAGTGAACTCTCGCTGGATATGAACAGACTACCTACCTAACCTAAGCTAAACTGAACAAACAATACGAACACCCACTTTCACCAAAATGCTGAACATTGAATGAATACAGGTTGTGTGGTGTAGAAAAATAGTCATCACATGTACCGATAGGTTACTGTAAGTTCGTATGTTTCACTTAGAATACTTCGCAGGTTAGCGCACAATAATAGTACGTTGCACAGCGTACGTACGTACCAACCATTTTACGTAGACTGATAGAAACCTTCCGCGTGTGATCAAGCAAGTCAGGGCGAGCATATTTCAGCGTTGAGTAACAAAACAATACTCTTCTGTTTAGTTTTCCCGCGAAACAGTAGTCGAAAGGGAAGGAGAGAAGAGTTAAGTCAGTCAGTCGGCCAAGGCTCCGAGACTCCCGTCGTGCAGATGAGGTTTACTGTGGCTGCTCTCCGAGTGCGGAGTCGGCGGCTGATCCCAACGCTCGTGCTTCTCGCCCGGCGCCAAATTCAATATCTTCACGTGAACCGCCTACAAAACACTGCATAGTAGGGGACTGTGGGATAATCCCGGCGACGGGAAAATCCGGCCACCTACTATTTATTTTTTTGCTATGTACACTACGTTGTAGAGTGCTTCTTTGGAAATGTACCTTGGACACCTTTTTTACGGTCCAGCAGCCGTTTTCCAAACATATTGCGCCTTCCGCATTACGTTGCTGACCAGTTCAAAATTTAACCCCTCCTGTATGCTGAGATATAGCTGCTGGTAGGCCCAAATTGCCCCTCACATGCCCGCCACTTTTTTCAAAAGTTCTTACCATCATTCTACTCCATTTTCCTCACAGATTTCGATTTGGGGCATGCCCCTCCGATATTTTGATGAATACACCATGATATAGCCTAAAAAGGGGTAATTTTGGCTAATTTGATCATTTTCGTCAATTTTGGTGGTGTATTTATCAAAATATCGAAGGGGCATGCCCCAAACCGAAATCAGCGAAAAAAATTGAGTAGAATGATGTTAAGAACTTTTGAAAAAAGTGGCGGGCACGTGAGGGGCAAATTGGGCCTACCAACAGCCATATCTCAGCATACAGGAGGGGTTAAATTTTGAACTGGTCAGCAACGTAATGCGGAAGGCGCAATATGTTTGGAAAACGGCTGCTGGACCATAAAAAAGGTGTCCAAGGTACATTTCCAAAGAAGCACTCTACAACGTAGTGTACCTAGCAAAAAAATAAATAGTAAGTTTCAGGGCTGCACATCTCAGCAAACCATGGACCGATTGAGATTGACATTGTATCAATCGATTCCTTGCTCTCTTCTTTTTCAAATGAGCTATTGGGTTCATCATTTACTGAAACAGCAAGTTCACAGGAGCTCAGGTGGCCGGGTTTACCCCCACTGTGCCCTAGTGTGTATGGTAGCTGCGGGGTAATTTTGTTGGTCATAACAACAGTGACCACAGGATTGTAAACGGGCTGTACACAACATATAGGCTATTTGAGTATGCTTCACTATTTGAGTTTAAAATGCTTCCTGGACGGTCGCGAGGTGGCCTCGGTTCAGGACAAGACAAAACATCAGTCACAAGTTCACCCAGGCTTCTCCCATAACATAGCAACGAAATACGATTCGACGTTCGCGACTTAGTGGGCCACATTGCGACCACCCGCAGGATAGTAATTCAGTAGGGAACTGCGCATAGGCGACAGCACCTACGTACCTGCATGCGTTTGAAATTTGGCGGAATGGGACAGAATTTGAAGGAGACGGTGTCGCCCTCGTGCGGGACGAACTCTCCCTCGATGTCGGAGACGTGGACGAAGACGTCATCGGGTTCCTCCGCCGCCGCCGCCGCCGACTGCTGCTTCCCGCGTTTCGGCGTGATGAAGCCGTGACCTCGCTGACGACAGAAATACTTCACCGTGCCCTCGTGCAGCTCGCCTCTCGCTGCTCGCTCCGATCTGCAAACACACATAGTACACTTACGTACTATCGAGCATGAGCACAGTACATACCATACCACGTACATAAATAGCTGTCCAGTTGTCGCGTGGCGATTTACCTACGACATACTTGTACTACTTCAGAGTCTGCCGCCCCCTAATTTATTGCGATTTCCGGTTATAGGTGCCTGTATTCTATGCCTCTTCAGTAGATTTGTATGCTCGTGTTCTGCTTCATGCCACAACGGGCAGTGCATCTTCTGCAATGGAGCAGATTAACTCCTCCTGTCCTGGCTTAAATCGGCGGTCGACGGCCGTCCGAAGACCGTTACGGCCGTTTCTTATTTTTCGTCGCTCCGCACTACCACGAGCGTAAGCGAAGAAAGAAGGCAGAACGAGTCAACGTTAGAATTCGCGAGAAGATATCCGCGTGTGGGCTAAATCCTGGCTAAAAATCCCTGATATCATAGAAAAAAACGAAGGAATAACAGATTTTCGCGTCTCGTGCCATTTTCGGTGGTACGGAGAAACGAAAATAAAAAACGGCGGAAACGGCCGTCGGACGGCCGTAAAACGGCAAAAAACAGTTAGCCATTGGTGCAAAGCAGCAGCTTACAGTGAGTCTCTCCTTGTTCGTTTGGTGATGATGGGCGATGGAGGCTGAAACTGTTGGCCCAGTTTCTGATTGTTGACCGCTTGAACCTCTGGTACTGTCTCTAAATGGTGATGGTGGTCACCAGAAGACATAATGCCCTTATCCACGCACAGCGTAAGCTGTCACAAACCTTAACATATCATTATCATATGATGATGTACATAACATACTCATTGTACGTATCCTTCAAAAAAACGCAAGAAAAGTAAACGTCAGAGCAGCTGAGACTGCATTTCACTTCACCAAGATCACAACAACAATAGAAAAGTGACCTTTTACTATGGTCCGAACCAAAAATAAATCAACCAATCACATCACATTGTTTTTGGACGCAAATAGCATCGCATTGTGCAGCAGCATCCATCTGTACTGGTACGTACCAGGTGGTACGCAGTAACAAAGTTAGTACAAAAGAAGAAATGTCATGTCATATCAGGCACACGCTCCTGCAAGCAGTCCCCAAGGTACAATTCTGTGCAGACAGTACGTACAAATAACATCACTGCAACAACATATTGTCTGAACTATACACTGTTGTGCATGTACAAGTAGGCAGGCAGACAAGTAGTTGTTTCAGGAAAGAAGGGACTAGGTCGGCTGCCCGCCTTGCGCAGGATCCGTGTTTACTTCCACGACAAAGGAGAGGTATTTACTACTCTGCGCAAAATGAGCCGTGGGCGCAGTCCCCTCTCCAGCTCCAGATGCCTGACACTGCTTCCTCTTTGCACTGGGCTTCTCAGGTCGTGTACAGAAACCTACTCATGGATTCAATCATGCACAAGACACACTTGAGTAAAAGACACATCTAGGAGACCAGAAAGAAAGAACTCGAACTCAGCCGGCAGAAGTCATAAACGAAGCTCAACTCACCACCACATACAAAAGAAACACAGATACTGTATGGCCTCAGAAAATACCTTGCTTGTATTACAAATCTTGTGGAAAAGTCACTAGACAAAACTCTATAGCACAATTCCGTCTTAGTAGGCCTCGCACACTACTCCATCAACCCAACCCCCTCATTGCTTTGCCTCCTCATCTCCTGGCAACTTATACACAGGCACATCCAGATGCATATAAACTGTAACTACATACTGTACATCCCTTACGAACGTACGTACGGCGCAAAAGCCATATTCTTAATGCATACTGCACGCGAAGACAGAGCGAATGGGGGGGGGAGGCAATTTAGGACCAGCCAGAACCTCCTTCTACTGTAAAGCTAGAAATTTTCGGACGCACTTAAATTTCGGACAGCAGGGGGGTAACTGGTTTCGGACAACCTAATTTTCGGACGCAATGCTCTGGCTGTTGTGCGTATACGCGAAGGGTGGTTATGACATTTGTACGTATGTACTGTACTGAGTACTAAACGCTTACTGTGTGCATGCAATGTGCATACATGAGAACATAACATAGGCCTACATAATAGAAATTCAGTCAGGGTGGTCGTAGCACAGTACTTTTATGTAATGTAGTGTACCGAGTACTATACAGTATGTAGTATTACTTTACATACATGAGTGCATAACGTACTTTAGGCCTGCAGTACATATAAAAATTCAGACAACTTAAATTTCGGACAGAGATTCCTCCATCCGAAGTCCGAAAATTAGGTTCGTCTGAAAATTTCTAGCTTTACAGTATTTTGAAGACAACGAACTGGTGAATGAAATACTTTTTCCTATTTTCATTGAATCTCCCCACGGCTCACTAGCCCAAATTGCCCCGCTCGCTGTACGTACCCCGAAAGCGCTGTTCTTTCTCAGTTGCCCAGACTGACGGTGTCTCCGGCCCCTACTAGTGCAGCTGCTGTTGCTCCTTCCGTCCGAGGCAGCGGCTCCAGCTCCACCCGATAGAATCTGGCGCCGACAGGCAGGCGATAGCGATTGTTCTCCTTCTTGATCTCGCAGAGCTCCGGCTTTCCCGCCACTCTGCCCAGCGCCCACTCTGGCTCGCCTGCAGCCAGCCCCAGCTTCTGCAGACTGCGCTCTTTCGGAATGAAGGCCGGCGCTCCGGCGCCGCTGTACACGCGATACTGGGCGAGTGGCGGCGGCTGCCAGGTGACCAGCGCCAGCTCCCCCTCCTTCAGCGTCGCCTCCGTCGTCATGATGGCCTGTCGCATGTCCTTGAGACGCAGGCGGGTCTGCACGGAGACGCCGGACGCACTACTGGCGGCAGGAGCCGGCGCCGACTGGGTCATCACCAGTGGGGGTGCCAGGGCGGCCACGGCGGACGTCGAAGACTCCGTCATCACGCCGCACGCGCTTCTCACAGGCAACGGTGGCTCCACACTCGGACTCTCCGTCGCCGCAGTCCAGGCGCTTTGCCACATCTCTTCCCTACTCTCCTGCAACACGCCAAAAGCTCACGAATAACCCATTGTACCAGCCTGCCAGATCTGCCTCGGTGACTCAGTTGCATTTTGTCTTTTCAATCAACAAGCGCCTGCTGGTAGGTTGCTACCAGGTGCATGATTTTGATTACCACCCCGTGTGTGTGCGAAAGACAGACAGACCTGTGGAGGAGGTGGGAGAGTGCTCCTCTGCAGCTGCTCCCTCAGCGCCTGCAGCTCCCTGGCGTGCTGCTCCGTCTGCAGCCGCAGCGCCACCTCCTGCTCCTTGCGCGCCCGCTCCAGCTGCGCACTCTGTCGCTCCTCCAGGCCCTTGGACAGGAACTTGGCCTTCGCCGCGTACTCCCTCTCCATGTCCGCGCGCAGCTGACGCAGTTGCGCCTCTTCCACCCCCCTGCTTCCTCCTCCTTCGTACTGCGTGGCCAGCAGATGATCCAATTCCCTGCGCAGCTGAGTCGCCGCCTCCTCCTTCTCCTTCAGGCTCTCGCGAAGCTGCAGCTCCTCCGTCTCCTTCTCCTGCAACAATCCCTTCCTTTCGCCCTTCATCTATGTATGGCTACGTACTACACAGCAGTCATCAAATGCTGTCTCGCTCTATTCCCTGTCCGTCCAGCGACAGTTGTCTCTATCCTGTTTTTAAACTCTCAGTGGACAGACTTTACATAGGTATGTACACGTGCATACCATATAGGCTACATATACATGCATACCATATACACGTGTCAGACCTGGATGCTGCGCTTGTATCCCTCCCTGAGGGCGTCCAGCGCCAGTTCGTGATCGATCGTCAGCTGTTTGATGATCTCCGCCTTCTCCGCTTCCAGGCGCTGTGCCCAGGCCGCGTCCGCGCGCTCCTTCTCCTGCCGCAGCGCGCCCACTTCCACCTCCTTCCCCTGCAGCTGCTCCGTCTCCTCCGCCCGGCGTCGTCTCTCTAGCTCCAGCGCTTCCTCCAGCCTCCCTCTTTCCCCCTCCCACTCCTCAGTCTTGAGCAACAGCGCCGCTTCCCCGTCCCTGCGCATCTGCTGCTGCAGCGCCGTCACGGCCGCCGCTATTGCCGCCTCTTTATTGCCGCTCTCATCCGCCGTCTCCGCCACAGTCGCCAGTAGCCTGCGCAGCGCATTCAGCTCCTCTCTCTGCTCGGCCAGGGCGGTCTGGAGTAGGCGCTTCTGCTTGAGCATCGTCTCCTTGAGCGCGTCCCGGGTGCACAGCGCCGTCTCCTTCGCCTCCTCCAGCTGCGTCAAGCGAGCAGCGAGCGCCTGCTTCTCCTCCTCCTCATTCCGCCTCTCCGCTCTCTCCTCCGCCAGTCGCGTCTCCGCCTCGGCCCTCAGTCGCTGCTCCTCCGTCAGCGCCTCCTCCAGTCGCCGCCTCCTCTCCTCCGCCTCCTCTTCCTTCCTCCTCCGCTCCTCCTCCTCCTTCTCGCCCTTCTCCGCCGCCAGCTTCAGATCCTCCACTTTCTCCGTCAGATGCCCGATCTCCGCGTTCAGTTGCGAGTGCGAAATCACCTCAAGCGGACTCTGCAGCTCCTCCTCCGGCGTTCCGAAGCGACTCGACTTCTCCGACATCTGGCGCGAAGTCGTCATGATCCCGCCGCCGTCCGACGGGGCGCGACTCGGAATCCGAATCGGCGCGGATTTCGGATAGCTACTCCCGCCTCCGCCTCCGCTCGCCCCAACCATCGCAGAAGCATTGCTAGCATAAGGCAGCGGAGGCGGAGTCACGCATGACACAGACTGCTGAAGCAGCGTGGCCGGTTGACTGTGACTGCCGCCTGCGCCAATCACGTCCTTCAAGAGGGAAGAAGGCGGAGACTGGGCGACCAGCGTTGAGCGTCCTCTGTGGATCGGAGGCGAAGTGGGCGAGAAGTCGGAGTCGCCTCCGATCAGCCACGAGGAGGAGGAGGAGGGAATACGGGCGGATTGGGCCAGCGGAGCCTGCGCAAAGTACTTGGGCGGAGTCTGCGTGAAAAAGGAGGCTTCGCGACGCAGAACGCTGTCTTCTTCCCCAGGGTCCGCAACGCTGAGCACTTCGTATAGATTGCGCGTGCTCACCTTGCAACAAAAAAACCTGCATATCGACACAGCACTTCACTCAACAACAAGTAACTTCAAAAGGATCAGTTCCCAGGGTGGGTCAAAGAGATACCTTTTCACTACCGCACCAAACTAGCACTATGAATGCGTGTCTAAGCCTGTGCGTAGCATTCTCCTGCGCTACCTGTAGACTGGATGCTAAGGCGGGTGCGCAGGCGCGGAGTTGGCGCAGGTCGTCCGGCGTGAGTGGCGGCAGGGCGGCGTCGAAGGCGGGCGGGGCGGTGGTGGCGAAGGGGGGCGGGCGCTCGCCCTGCAGCCCGGGGAAGAGACTCTTGAGGAAGTGCCGGTTGAGCTTGCCGTCGAAGGCGCTCCGCAGCTCCGTCTCCTCCCGGTGCAGCCGCGCGCTCTTCTCCGCCAACGCGCACGCCCACGCCCGAAAGTCCGCGCTGAAGCCGCCGCGCCGCAGCACCTACACACACACACACACACACACTCATGCATCAATATTGTAATACGTATGTAGGCAGCCACATCGATAACGGAAAAAACGGGAATTTGCACATGTTGTCCAAGAGAGGTCCAGGGTTCGTGTCCCTGGCGTATCTGGTATAATTTTCCTTCTTGACTTGAACAAACCATCCAGAATCACGAAAAAGATTTTTCAGCTTGGATTGCGCGCTGCATGCATTTAGGCCAACTACGCTGCCGAGACAAATTCTGGCCGGAGACACTTTTTAAGCAGTACAGTACAAGTTAAGAAAGTCATTGGGCGTTTGCCCTTTTTCTCAGCGTTTCATGCATTACTATTCTGCAGGAGTAAATGTACATTCCGCAGCGCGGGCAAAGGCCCAGAGACAATTCTCACTGGATGGGATTCATTACTGCTTGCGTACTCGCGTGTGTTGTACTGTACTGCACTGCACATACGTAAGATACATACGTACCTGTAGCTCTTACATATGTATTGCACGTACCTCGGTGACAGCTGCGGCGTAGACAGCGGGGGCGTCGTGTATCTGTTTGAGCAGTTCCAGGCGTTTCCGGGTCTGCGACAGCGTCTCTCCGTAGAAGGTCAGCTGCTCGTGGCCCCTGCAACACCAGAAATCCCTGTTTGACGGCGTCGCGCGAAATAGCAACAGAGGGTCTCAAGGAATGACGCGCCCAAACAGACCGATGTAGGTATTGCAGGGTAATTTGGGCCATCCAACCCAGTCTATTTCCCGTGGGGAAGGGAGAACGCTTGGTGATCGTGGTGTCAAATCAATCATCCTAGCGCTCTGTTATCTCAATCTGGTAGTGTTATGAACATTTTGCTGGAATTCCGGCATAGCCCCCTGCTAATCGAATAAAGATAGAGGTGGTCCGAGTTGCCGCCCAGCCGGCCCAAACTAACCCGCCATACATAGTAATGTAAACACGTGCTTGCATGGCACGGGACCTGTGCATCTGCTGGTAGCTCTGCGTGATCCAGTCGGCCAGTCGCTTGCGTACGTTCTCCAGCAGCTCGCGTTTGGAGTCTCCGAACTTGGCGGCGATCTCGGTGAGACTCTGCTGCTGCGCCAGCGCCCGCGCCAGCGTGTCGCGCTGCACCCGCGCAGCGCCCTCCAGCGTCTCGCGCAGATCCCCGCCGCACCCCGCGCTCACCGCCTTCGCCTCCTACACACACATGCAGCATCGGTACTGGTGGCTCTTGGAGGAGAGAGGACAGCGCCTGCCCGCTCACACAGTTACCGTATTTACCTGTGCATAGCCCCATGGGGCTATGCAAAAATTGAGAGGTCCTATATGGGGCTATGCATAGGGGGGGGGCTATGCATAGGCCAGGGGGGGATATGCATAGGACATTTTTTATGTTTTTGAGAGGTGCGCAGAGGCATATTTTTTAGGCCAAAAGCACGTGTTTTAGGGCATAATTGAGGTCAAATTAGGGTTATTCTAGTACAATACACACCCAAGCAGGCTTATAGGCATCTTAGCTTGGTGTGGGAGTGCCTATGGGTAGCTTATGACCAGCTTATGTAGGTAGGTTCAGGTACTGTACAGTACATATGGGGCTATGCATAGGGCATTTTTTATGTTTTGCCAATATGGGGCTATGCATAGGGGGGGCTATGCATAGGGGGGGCTATGCACAGGTAAATACGGTAGTGGAAATCCAGAGTACAAAGTCTCCGCACCGCTCCATTGGGAATGGAGGGTTCGACTGGCTGACTGACTGACGCTGAAGCCTCTCCTCGACACCCCCTAGCTTCTAAAACCTGGAGCCTACAATGTACTTGTCACAGGTGATCACTGCGTAATACAATAGGTGAGGTGGTGTGCGCTGCTAGGGTACTGTAAAGGTCGGTGTATAGCCTTGCAGGGCAATACAAACAAGATCAGCCAATTTGGGCGGGCCATACAAGGGATCGGGCAATACAAAAGCTCGGGTAATACAAGGGACTTTTTACCGTCTGCTCATTTTTGTTCCAATTTTAACCCTAAATGTTATCATGCATTGAATGGTAGACCCGCTTTTGAATACTGATCCTGATCAGCTGCCTTGCGAGGCAGTAATCGGTATTTTCACTTGCTGTGCTCACATGCCAGACCGATCCCAGATTCCAACAGCAATGATCAAACTGCTAATAATGTTGCATTCCATTGTCAACCTATTTTCAGCTTCACGGACCACACATTCCGTGGTTTTCTGGCTCGCAATGGGGTAATAAGGCCTTGTGAACGCAGTTCTTTGCATTGCCCGATATCGGGCAATATACGAGCCAAAAGTGCAATATAAGCCAAATTGGGCGGGCTATAAACGGGATCGGGCAATACACGGTATCGGGCTATACACCGGGGATACGGTCACTTGGTTGCCGGTCACTTCGTTGCGGACATTTCGTTGCGGACATTTCGTTGCGGACATTTCGTTGCGGACCTTTCGTTGCCGCGGTCCTTTCGTTGCGAGAACATTCGTTGCGGTTTTTTCGTTGCGGACATTTCGTTGCCGCCGTCCCCCGGTCCTTTCGTTGCGAGAACTTTCGTTGCGGGTATTTTCGTTGCCGGTCATTTCGTTGCCGGTCTAGTTTAGGTCATTTCGTAGCGAGTACTTTGGTTGCCACTCACTTCGTTGCAGGCTAGGCTTAGGCTTATGCTTAGGTAAATCTCACAACAAATTGAACGGCAACGAAAGTACTCGCTACGAAATGACCAAAACTAGACCGGCAACGAAAAAACCCGCAACGAAAGTTCTCGCAACGAAAGTACCGGGGGACGGCGGCAACGAAATGTCCGCAACGAAATGACCGGCAACGAAGTGACCGCAACGAAAGTTCTCGCAACGAAAGGACCGCGGCAACGAAAGGTCCGCAACGAAATGTCCGCAACGAAGTGACCGCGAACCCATACACCGACCTTTACAGTAGTGGATACCTGATTGAGGACAGCCTGCGTGAGTTGGCGCAATTCCTGGTGGAGCTGGGTGGCTTTGCGCAGGAAGTCGTCCAGTTGTCCCAGCCGCTTGCTGATCCCCTTGATCTCCTTCATCTCCGTCATACTCACCAGATGACGCACGGTCTCCTTCTGACGCTCAAACTCCTCTGGATCACACTTCTCCAACTAAAACATCCGGCATGACATCACAACTCGCGCTGTTGCGGAACGTGGCCGGATATCTATCTACCCCTTCTCTTAGTTTCGTGTATTCTTTTTAGACTGGTGAAGTTGCAATTGGTCCAATTATTTGAGCGTCATGGCGCGTTCACCAGACGTCCGTACGGACGTACGTCCGACGTATCTATATACATGAACCATGTACTCCTAGATACGTCGGACGGTTTAGGAGTACATTGTTTATATATATATAGATACGTCGGACGTACGTCCGTACGGACGTCTGGTGAACGCGCCATCAGAAGGAAGTTTGGTCAAATTATTTGAGCGAAAAAAGCTGCACAGTTCTGAAATATTCCGACAAACGTCAGTCACACAGTTTCGCAAGAATGCGGACAGGCACTCATTCCGCCCAGCCACATCCCGTACGTAACAGCGCAAGTAGCGGATAGTCGTCCCTACCATGCTCTGACAGATAAGGCGATAGGAAAATGAGTAAGATCACTCACCTGTTGCATCCTCTCCTCCACTTCGCGTACGATATCCGCCAGCTTATGTTCCGCGTCTTTGGAGCTGATCCAGTCCAACAGCGTCTGCTCCTCCCCGCTCTTGGGGCTGCCACTTGCAACACTGGAGCTGAGGGCGTGCGGCAGAGGTATCTGGGCTAGCAGTTGCATATCCTCTGGAAATGCCTGGATGATCTGCTCCGCTTTCCGCCTGCTCTCCGCGAATCGCGCGTAGTGAGCGGCGAACCGCTCTACTCGACGCACGAAGCCGGTCGCCGTGTCTTCCAAATTCGCCACCAGTGCAGACCAACCTTCAAGAAGAAAGAACGTCCGAAACTATTATTGACCAGTTGCGCTGAGACCTTTGGGTGGTCGCGAGGTGGCCCCGCGGTGTTTAGCGTTAGCTTAGTTTCGTGCCAACGGCGTCGCCGACGTCTTTCAGTCGTCGTCCGGGAGTAGAAAAGAAGCGAGCGAAGAGAAGAAAAGACAACAAACGACCCCGCCGGCACTGATCTAAACTTTTCACTAAATACCGCGGGGTCGTTGTCGACCAACCCCATCGCGACAACGCAACAGGGCCGTAGCACAAAATTACGTGGAAATATCTATGCGAAAGTCTTGCGCTAGCAAGCTCAAAAGTCGGTGCCTGATCTCAGTGAAGGCTAATAGCGCAATGAATAGGACGAAGAATAGGGCGGCTGACCTTGGTGTAGAAGATGTTGCTCTTCCACCAGCGCTCTGCACGCTTCCAACGCTGCGTCTCCAGCCCAACTCAACTGCTTCCCCAACTCCGCCTGACGCTGGATCACATCCATAGAGGCCGCAATACTGCTGAAACACAAGGATGCATGTACGTCGTACCCACACAGCATAACATCGCACACATACATACTCAGATGTCTGTTGAGCAATGTACAAAATACTACTGCACGCACGCTTCTTGGACTTTGCTCGGCAAGCAATATTTCGCGACTACGCATACACATTGGTGCGCTTCAGACGTGCTCCGAGTTTGCTCCGAGCGAGTTTAGCCACCTGTCCTTGGACCGGCAAGTCCAGCGTTGTGACAGGGCAGCGAGAGGGATCGATTCCCCTCTGCCGCGTGGTGTGCCTAAAAGTCCACAGCTGTGACCGAGGAGAGCGGGTTCGATTCCCGTTCGGTCCTATTTCTCTCCCCGTTCTCGGGGCCCGGTTATCGCCATACAGAACGTCACAACACATACATACCTCGTCTCCTTCAGTTGCCGCTGAAACTCCTGGAGCTTTCTGTAGAGCTGTTGCGCGGTGGCGTCCGTTTCGACTTGTGGCACTCCCAATCTCCCTCCTCCTTCACAATGCGCCGAGGAGGTGAGAGCAGAAGAGCTGGCGTATCTCGACACGAGAAAGATGGGATTGGACTCGGTTCCTGCGCCGCCATAACTGGCTACTGTACGTGAGGCCTCCAAAATCTCTCCTCCGCTCACCAGAAGAACTTGTTCAGCCGAAGGAACGCCAGTCTCCGTCTCCAACGCACTTTGCAGCTCCCGCACAGGACGTGCAGCCACCCCCATGTCCAAGCCGATTCCTCGACCACCGTCCACGTGAAAGACATTCAGCATTTTAGAGACAGCGTCGTCGTATGGGAGAAGAGAAGAGGCCGAATTACCTCTGTGAAACCTGTGAAACGTAGGGGAGGAGAGGAAGTGAAAAAACGGGTCGAATTTCAAAAGAAAAGAAGTGGTGGTACACAAACACAGCTAAAAGAAGCAGGACGATAGTAGTCACATCATTCAACGAAGCAGCATTTGTTGTAGGCCAATTTAATTTTCGAACTTCCTTCCTTGAATTGACTCTAATTCTCTGCGTATTGTTTCCGGTATTAACTAATGCGCAACCAAAACAACCAACAACCAAAACAACCAACGTGGACTTCCTAAAAAATAGCTCCGCCTAAATAACACACTAGTTGCGCGTGTGAAGAACCATGATCAATCAATCAATATACCCTTATCGAAATTGTGGGATAGCGTGGGGACAGTTGGTCCAAACACATGCAGTAATGTTTGCATCCAACAAAAGTATAGAGTGACCGAAAAAATGGAAAACTTCCAATGTCATAGGCGTTCCAACAAAATAGCATGAATTCGCATGGAAAATATGGATTGCAATTCTAGGTGTTGAAGTTACTGGGCACTGAGAGCTGGGTGGTGAATGGAAATATGTCTTGCGCAGGCGCTTGGGCAGACTTCAGCTCAGGCTGAGGCTTAGGCTTAGGGCTTAGGTATTGGATTCAGAGGAGTAGACCTCAGCCTCAGCCTTAGCCTGTCTGTCCATGTGCCTGTGCAAAGTAGATATTACCATGCACCCCGCATCCACCATGCACCCCCTGCACCCCCAAATTACCCCGCACTACCCTATTGCAAACGCTGGCTCAAATATTATCATGCTACCCAGCCCATTTGTTGCTTCGAATGTCTGTTGCGCCACTTTGTTTGTATGCGCCATTTAGGCAGATCCTATTTTCAAGAAGTCCACGTTGGGTGCGATTTGGGTGTTTTGGTTGTTGGTTGTTTTGGTTGCGTATTAGTTATTACCTTGTTTCCGTTTCGATTTTTCGAATTGGTAATTTGTAAAAGACAACCAAACAACCAACAACCAAACAACCAAAAGTGTGGACCTCTTGAAACTAGCTCCGCCAAAATGACGCACATGGTTTGTTTCTTTGAATTGTACCCTGTACTCATTGTCAGTGCGATCCTCCACCCTCTTTATCTATGCTCCACCTTCCACCTTTACTTCCTCTTTCTCCTCCATCCATATGCTTGTTGATTGCGAGAGCAGATTGGTTAGACCATCTGGGAGTTACTGTGTCCCTACTGTGTCCCTCTGCCCCCATAATGGTACACATCAAGTGCTACATGCTGAAATACTTGAACAGTCGCTACAGGGCATTTTGTTTTACAAAAATGTAATCAAAGAAAGCACGTTGTGCTCTTTCAAAATAGGCTTTGAACAGGACTGAGGCTTTAGGCGTAGGCATAGGCTTATGCTTAGGCTTGGGTCTACTCCTCTAAATCCAATACCTAAGCCTCAGCCTAAGCCTAAGCCTAAACCTAAGTACTGTCCTATTTTGGAAACCCCAACTTGCTTTCTTTGATAACATTTTGTAAAAAGTGCCCCATAGCGACTGTTCAAGTATTCCAGCGTGTAACGGATAGCATTGCAGTCGGATCCTCTCTCATCTTGCACCAAACTATGCCAAAATCTGTCCAGACCTAACCCTTGGGCCGATTGAGCTAATTTTTTCAGGGTTGATTGAACCGGTAAAATGACGAGTTTTCATCGAGCGGAATTGCAAAAAAGTGCTCGGTTATTGAATTAGAGCCAGTTTTGTGTCAAAAACTGTCCTAATTGGCAAGCGTACAGTTTCATAATGAAGGGATTATCACAAAAAAAGTCTCGTAAAAGTTGTAGGTTGAACCTTTGTCCGTGTATTTTTGCCTCCTATTCAGTCATTATCCTCCTCCTGCAGGCTGGACAACTTTAGTTTTACAGACATTGTAGGCTAGTTTTCAACATTCGAATTGGCGCCATATTCTTCGCTACGAGACCACCACACTCCAGCGACCTCTGGTGGTGTGTTGGAAAAACAGACACTGCGTGGGTACTAGAGGTGTCAAGGAACCCAATTTTTGTATAAACAGACCACAGTCTTGGTATTTTTGTCCCTTTTAGGTTTTTGACCATTTTCTCCATTTTTGTGCTGAGCTAATTCCGAACAAAAAAATAAAAAGCGCGAACCCGTGACATCCTTAGCATTTGTGTTCTCTGTCTGTGCAGGCAAGAGTAAGACCCGAATAAATGCAAGCAGGCAGGAATGAGCAATAATAGTAGACAGCAGACGCACCGTGCGAGCACAGCAGGGTCACCATAGGGTTCTTCTGCCCGCTCGCATACCACACGCAATAAGCAAGGAGGGAGGGGGCAAGGAAGGAGTGAGGGCGGTAATCTAATCCCTTTTGCCCGCTGCCCCTCTGCTAGTGCTACACAATACAATAGAATGAAAGGGTGTCCTGTCTTGCAGGGTGTGCTATCAATTGCACGCAATTAGTTTGGGGCAGATTAGGGCAAAATATGAGGGACTTTTCCTTCTCCCTTTTCCTTCATCAAACTTTTGGGAAAGGAGAAAGGGGGACCAACCGATGAGAGAGGCTTCGACTGCAATGGAGAAGGTGGAGGATCGCACTAACAATGAGTACAGGGTACGATTCAAAGAAACAAACCATCATGTGCGTCATTTTGGCGGAGTTAATTTCAAGAGGTCCACACTTTTGGTTGTTTGGTTGTTGGTTGTTTGGTTGTCTTTTACAAATGACCTTCGAATTCGACTTTTGCGTCCACGCCTATCGGGCGTTTGAACTGTTCTTGTTTTCTGTACTTCCCATTTACATCCGCGGCTGTCCATGTAAATATATACAGTTCAAGAATACACAATCTAATGTAAGAATACGCCCAATCAAAATTATTGCCCCGCCGAGTATAAGGTTCACGTGCAGGTGGTCTTGTGTGTGATACCTAACGTACAAATTATAATTCTGGGACCCATGCATTATTTATCTCGAGAACTACGCGACGTAGAGCAAAGCGGTCAAAACTTTCACGGATAACTTTAGCTCGCCTCTCCAATAAAAAAAACCGTTTGATTTTATCTGCTCTCAGTGTCGAGATCTCGCCGATTTCCTTCAGCACTGAAATCGTGTCACCATTTGGCAGACGCTAAACCACGCAAACCACGACACCACACGACCCTGTACGCCCGATGCCCATTTTTATTGTTTTCATCACGTATGCATATTTCTACCACTTTTGATTTTTCGGGTGTTTGCGAGGTTTAGAATTGCCCAATGGTCCACGCCCAATTTGCCGATTTTAGTACTGAAGGAAATCGGCGAGATCTCGACACTGAGAGCAGATAGAATCAAACGGTTTTTTTTATTGGAGAGGCGAGCTAAAGTTATCCGTGAAAGTTTTGACCGCTTTGCTCTACGTCGCGTAGTTCTCGAGATAAATAATGCATGGGTCCCAGAATTATAATTTGTACTTTAGTAGCCTAATAGGCATTGCGCAATCGGAACTGCGTATTAGAAAATGTGAATGTGTCAGGGCACGGCATATTGCACTTTTGCTTATGCTATCGGATGGCGTGCGCTAATAACACTCTTGCCATGTGCGATGCTTGCAGTTAGTAACAGCAATTAGCCGGCTGTTTTATTTCTACAGGGTGTCCCACGTAAACCTACCTAACGATCCAGCCTTATTACTTCTGTATTACAGTAGATATCAAGCTCGAATTTTGTCCCCAGAAACCTAAGAATATGCCATTTGTTGTGGCAAAATTTGAACCAAATAGGTCAACTAGGGATGAAATTACGAGCTTGCAAATTTGTGACTACGTTTTTCAACATTTTGAAATCAGTTGTGCCTCTATTGACCTTGACACCTTGAAGGCTGTTATGTGCAGTAAATCGCCTGTATTTTTGTATAATTTGTATTCTGGACCGTGATGACGTTCAGCCATTATTGTTCCACCATATTTCCATGTTGGATGAGCTGCTTGACCATGCTCAGCAGAAGATTTTAGTCCCAAAACCACGCTCAGTGTGGAAAATGCGAAAAACAGGGTCCAAAATTTTCAAGCTTGTAATTTCATCCTTAGTTGACCTATCTGGCTCAAATTTTGCCACAACAAATGGCATATTCTTGGGTGGGGACAAAATTTCATCTTGATATCTACTGTAATACAGAAGTTATAAGGCTGGATCTTTAGGTAGGTTTACGTGGGACACCCTGTATTTTGTGGAGCAGAAAATTGCTACAAGATTAAATATTGAAGAAACTTTTTCCTCCAAAAGTTGCCTATCTTATGTAGCTATATAGCTATCAACGTATGCACCAATATTAGCCTATCAACGTGTGTTCTGCTCAAACATTTGGTGCAAACCATGGGACAAAAGGCGCATCTGAATACTCTGGTTTTACTGCTTGTACTTGTGGCATCAGCCATGCTCTTGCATTTCATGCTGAAGCTACAATGGTACGGCTCCAACTCTTCAGTGTCTTACTCACAGAATAATAATAACTACATGCCAGCGTACCAGGCGAATTTTATAAATATCTACAAAAACGCGGTCTGGGGGAAGCAGGGTGGCAAAGCCTCGTCGGGTCACGGGTTCAGCAAAGGCGAAACCGCGACATTTCGACAGTATCTGGAAGGCTTCATCAGAGATAATAATATCAAATCAATTCTAGATGCACCCTGTGGGAAATGGTTATTCATGCGGTACTTAAACTGGACGGGAATCAAGCGCTATATCGGAATAGACATTGTGCCATTTGTGATCGAAGAAAACCGCCGACTGCTCTCCAACCATAATATGAGTCTGCCGTTCAAGACCCAGTTCAAATTCCACCTCATGTCTATAAGTAATCCGCAAATTCCAACGGCTGATTTGCTATTGTGCAAAGAGCTAGTTCTGCATCTCAGCTTTGCCTCTATATTTCATTTGTTGGACAATGTGCTTCCACCTTCTTGGAGAGATTTAGCCTCGGGCAAAAGAAGCAGCTCCGAACTTTCAATGCCTCTGTACAGCTGTAAGTTCAAGTACGTGCTGTTCTTTCACAGCATGGGGACGCATTGTAGACATCAAAATATGAAGCAACAAGACATTACGGATGGGGATTACAGACCACTGGACTTGCGCCTTCCTCCATTCAACCTGGTAGATGGCAGCTTCTTTGACTGTGGCAAACGAGCTCCTTGCGTTTACTGCTTCCTACTCAATCTTACCCAGCCGATGTGGAGATGCAGGCATGACTCAGATGAAGATAAAGACGCAGAAAACCAGTGAATG
>JASAMW010000794.1:0-35506 GCA_030247985.1 Epsilonema sp. ZAB3_2
AGGCCTAATTTGAAATAATTGAATAAATTTTCTGATTTAAACCGACGCGACGTGATGGTAAGCAGGAAAATGCGGAAGGGACTCAGTGCGGAGATCGCCTCTTTCCCAGCGGCGGGGACGGACGTGAGCTATCTCAGTTGGCAGTGGACGTACGTGATCCACGGAGATGGCCGGTTACATTCACTTGAGCAGGGGTCGATCCGCACGGTAGGCTAAGCGTCAAACGCACACCCAGTCTGGGGATCACTGTTAACAGCAAGAGCTACTTGGATTACCCCCAGCGTCAGATGTAAACTGTGCGGCATGAAAGATGAAAAGCATTGATAATCATGGCCTAACGAAGAAGTGGGCCACTGAAAATACAAAGTACACTGTGCTTCATACCCCGCGATTAAGCTTCGACTTTTGTCTTTGCAGAAAGAGCCACCCATTTTATCCTGAATGGTGATCTTAACCCCTTCGGAAATTGCAGGTGTCCGCCTGTCCACAAAGCAGCCGGCGGACGGGGTTCGCCCTCCGTCCATACACGAGAGGAGGTTTTTTCTTCAGAAACAAACCCCGTCTATGGACGGGGCAAACCCCGTCCGCCTGGTGGCTACGGACAGGCGGACACCTGGGATTTCGAAGAGGGTTAAGGCCTACATAACCGCGTTCACTGGTACAAATCCCCCCATGCATTCCGCCAAATGCATAGCGAGCCATTGGCAAAAAACATGGCCCAATGCATAACCCCCATGCACATTCAAATGCGGTTTTTCGTGTTGAATAGCCAAAGGCTTCAATGTCTATACAGCCAAAAAATTAGCTTTTTGAAGCCAACATATAGCGGCTCAAACAGCTCGATTTGCAAAGCGTCAATTTTCACAATATTTTTGAGCAGCCTTGTCGAAGATAGACTTCAGTTTGATCACCATGGCATCAGCGTCCCAAGGAAAAGCTTGGATGACCGAATTTTGGCTGTAACACTAGCGCGCTACACACGTGGTGAGTAAACTCACGGGGAATTCCCCATAAGTATGTGATGAAGCATAGGGAGGCCGGTGAATTCACCGTGAGTTTCAAACTCACCACGTGTGAACACGTGAGAAAAATTTTTCGCGTGGGAGCAAGTGAGGATGCTCTACACGAAAAGTAAAACTCGAAGTTCAACTCGAAGTTCGAATTCACCGTGAGTTTACTCGCCACGTATGTATGTAGCCCACTACTGTTTGCTAAGTTCGAATCTGCAAGAGAAGTGGCATGGAGATGGACTACCGAAAACTTGTGCTCCACATAAAAACTGGGGAGGGGAATACTGCGGAAGGAAAACTAAGGAGACAACTGGGTTAGGTAAACTGGGGAGAGAAAAACCGGAGTCGATCTGTACCTGGCCGCCTGCAAAAATATTGTGAAAATTGACGCTTTGCAAATCGAGCTGTTTGAGCCGCTTCCTGTTGGCTTAGAAAGCTTAAATTTTGGCTGCATCAACGTTGAAGCCTTGGCTATTCAACGCAAAAAACCGCATTTGAATGTGCATGGGGGTTATGCATTGGGCCATGTTTTTTGCCAATGGCTCGCTATGCATTTGGCGGAATGCATGGGGGATTTGTACCAGTGAACGCGGTTATGTAGGCCTTAACCCTCTTCGAAATCCCAGGTGTCCGCCTGTCCGTAGCCACCAGGCGGACGGGGTTTGCCCCGTCCATAGACGGGGTTTGTTTCTGAAGAAAAAACCTATCTCCAAAAGTTAGCTGTTGCTCGACTGCGAATTACTTTCTTTTCTTCAGAAACAAACCCCGTCTATGGACGGAAGGGGCAAACCCCGTCCGCCGGCTGTCTATGGACAGGCGGACACCTGGGATTTCGAAGAGGGTTAAGAGTGGCCATCCAGGGATGAAATGGGTGGTCTACTGCAACAAAAGTCGAAGGGTATCACTTCCCTTTAAATCGCCGGGTCTGAAGCACAGATGCACCTGTACTTTGTCCTTTTCCATGGCCCTCACGTCTTCGCGGCGAATTTGGCCCGTGAAACTGTGTGCCAATGCTTCATCTTCCATGCACAGAATGTCGCATTTCACGTGACGCTGAGTAATCCAAGTGACTCTTGCTGTAACAAGTGATCCCAGACTGGGAACAGTGTGCGTTTTTGACGCTTCACGCCTCACTTCCACCACAACTGGAGTGGGATCGTCCTTGGCTGGACCACTGCTCAAGTGAATGTAACCGGCCAGTGAGGAGTAGATGTGTCCGTGGATCACGTACGTCCCAGGTCCCGACTGATAGCTCACGTCCGCTGTGCCGCCGCTGATGGGAAAGAGGCGATCTCCAGGAAAGGTGAGCTGCTTCCGCATTTTCCTTCTGTCTTGCTTTGCTATCCAGTCGCGTCGGTTTAGAATGGGGAGAAATTTTATTCAATATTTCAAATTAGGCCTATTTATTCCAATATTTATGATTTAGGGCGATGAACATTTTATTGGGAATGTGGAATATTGCGAAGTATAGAACACGGTTCGTTTTGACTGTCCGTGACGGTGAGTCGAGTGACGCCCGATACTATCGCTATCGCTGTATTTATATTCAACCGCACGAAAGCTACACTAGAGCTGTGCCGTATTCGTATCGAGCCTCCCTTTCAGCTTTCAACTTCAATGTACGTACAATCTAGGGCTGAGCAGTACCTATGCTGTGCGCATGTATGTACGGTACTGTATCTGTTTGTAAAACTTCGACTCTTATACTGTGTAAGATAGTAGGCCAGCCTAATGCAAATCCGCGCCGGTGTCTTTTGGGTGTTGGTTCGAGTCGCGAAGCGACTGTCGTGTTGCGACACACAATAGGCATTGGCTGTGGTATGATTTGTTCGTATATTATGATAATACTAAATCTACTAGCGTTTAGGTAGTGATCAACTTATGTCATTTATGTACAGTAGGTACAACAAGTCTTGTTGCACTATTGTATCGCTTGTTGGATTGTTTGGTCTTGTTTCTTGGTCAGAAGAAGAGTTGCCTTGGTGCTGAGCGGTGGTGTCTTTGCTTTCTGTGCAAGTCGCTCTTCCTTCTATGTCTGGTATTCGGTTACTGTATACTACAACGACGGCTTTGCTCCGCACGCCTTGGTTAGCTTCCGTCTTCCCGCGGTCGCCGGTGAAGCTGCGTGTGGGACTCGACGGACCTCCTGCCGCCTGTCCGTTTCCCGTTCCTGTATGTACGTAGTATACTGTACGTCATTGTGTACGTACAGTAGGTAATGTACAGAGATAGCATACTGTAAAGGTCGGTGTATAGCCCGATACCGTGTATAGCCCGATCCCGTGTATAGCCCGCCCAATTTGGCTTATTGCACTTTTGGCCCGTATATACCCCGTTACGGACCGCCCAACAAGTCCCACAAAATTTGGGCTTGGGCGAAAATTACCTACCACTAATCGCTTGCAATTTTTTGTCGTGAGTAATGGTATGTAAAACCCAGGTTTTGCTAATGGTATGTGGAATTAGTATGATATATTGGATTTTTTCGTTATACCTCCAACTATTTATTTTCAGATTTTTCAACACCTCCCACTAAAAGTTGCAAGGAAGTAGTGGTATGAAATTTACTTACCACTAAAAATAATGGTAAGTACAATGAACAATCAGAGAAATTTTGACCTATAAAATGATACTAATTAGGGCCACCACATACCACTATTTGGTTGCACGAAATAATGGATCATAAAAATACTTTCCCGAAAAATTAGTGGGTCCTACTTCAGGGAAATATATTTGTACCACTAATCATTAGTGGTAGGTATCTTCTGTGACGTGCCGCGTTCCGTATGGCGATAGCCGGGCCCCGAAAAGGGGGGAGAGAAATAGGACCGAACGGGAATCGAACCCGTTACCCTCGGACACAGCTGCGGACTTAGGCAACCCCACCAGGGACCGGCCCGGGGACTTTTGGCTAAACTCGCCTTACATACCTAGAACTGGTTTACGTACACTACTACTGGCCTCGGACGCTATTGCCATACGTACGCAGTACGTAACATCCCGCCCGCCAAGCAGGCGCCCTCGCCGTCCACTACTGGACACTCCTGGTCCGAGGCATTTTGATCAAGGTGTCTGCCCAACACCTCCTGACGGCTTCGGGTTCCTTTTCGTCGGTCCTCCATGTGACGTGCCGCGTTCCGTATGGCGATAGCCGGGCCCCGAAAAGGGGGGAGAGAAATAGGACCGAACGGGAATCGAACCCGTTACCCTCGGACACAGCTGCGGACTTAGGCAACCCCACCAGGGACCGGCCCGGGGACTTTTGGCTAAACTCGCCTTACATACCTAGAACTGGTTTACGTACACTACTACTGGCCTCGGACGCTATTGCCATACGTACGCAGTACGTAACACTTCAAAAAATTTTAGTGGGATATAAAAAAAACACCAATCACCTACAAAAATGGACTTTACATCCCACTCCCGGAATGGGATGTAACCTTGCAAATTGGTCGAAATTAATGGTATGTATTTTTCGGAATTAGTATGATGTAAAAACTGGGACAGAGGGTGTCCCAGTTCTGACATATTGGGATACTGTAGCCCGATAACGGGCTATGCAAAGAACTGCGTTTAAAAGGCTTTATTCGCACCATTGCAACTTCAGTAACCACAAAATGTGTGGCCTGTAAAAAGCTGAAAATAGGTTGAAAATGGACTACGGCATTATTAGTAGTTTGGGTCATTGCTGATAGAATCTGGGATCGGTCTGGCGTGTGAGCGCAGCAAGTGAAAGATACCGATTTACTGGCACACACAGCAGCTTCGAGAACAATCAGTGTTTTGATGCTATCAAAAGCGGGACCATACAATCCATGATAACATTTAGGGTGAAAAGTGGAGCAAAATGAGAAGATGGTCAAAAGTCCCTTGTATAGCCCGAGCTTTTGTATTGCCCGATCCCGTGTATAGCCCGCCCAAATTGGCTGATCTTGTTTGTATTGCCCTGCAGGGCTATACACCGACCTTTACAGTAGGCAAGTACTACTATGTAACCTAGGCTGAATACATATCGTGCTGTAGGATTGCAGAATATTGTCCAGAGTGCTACCATTATTACTGTAGGACGTGTGGGACGCGACGCACGTACGCGCTCCGTTCCACACTGTGGTAGCCGAACTGCAAAGGTTTCCTTTGCTGGTTTGATTATGTAGTTTTAAAACTCTCCAGTCAAGCTCGAAAATTGTCTCAGTGTTTTACCTAAAAGCATCGCGGTGAAGCACTGACAATTATTCATAAAGAGATGCGAGGACTAGAGGAAGTAGCCTGAAAAATTGGGCGGCCAGTGCGTGAGTCGAACACGCAGCGCAGCACGGGATTACGCCCCTCTAGAGCATGTCCCCACCTGACCGCACAGCTCAATTTCTCAAACTTCCCTACTTGTGCAGTGCAGTTGCAGTCACATTGGATTATGGGGTACAAAATGAAATTTTTGATTTCCGTACTTATGTACATAATATGTATGTATAACACACTGTAGATATTGTCTATCACACTAGACCGGAACCCTGGATGTTATTCTGTAGGATACTGTCAATGGTCGATTGCAGTATGAAAGTGATCTGTTTTGTGTCAGTTGCACAAGTGAAATGCGAGAAGATTGGTCTTCCAACACTTTCGTTTTCCTGCAGATATTTTCGTTGAACAAATACCATGTTTTCATTCAGGTCGTGCAGGGGGCCTAAAAATTGCAACAAATTGTAAATAAATATTTTGCGCAAGAATTTTGGGCTAGTGTTGGGTACGGGAACACAATATAAAAAACTTTACCTTTGTAATCAGGAAAAATCTGCTTCAGGTCATATTGCCTGATCTTCTCGATAAAAATATCCGTCTTGTTCAGGAATAGTATGATGGTTGTGTTCGTGAAAAATTTGTGATTGGATATCCAACGGAAAAGTTGTAAGGATTCAATCATCCGGTTCTGAAAGCAATACGGTACCTAGTTCGTAGAGAAGAAAAGCGTGGCAAGCTTGAACCCAACCCAACCAATACATACATACATACTACAGGGTGTCTCACGTAGATCTCCCTAATGATCCAGCCTTATAACTTCCGTATTACGGTAGATATCAAGCTGAAATTTTGTTCCCAGAAACCAAAGAATGTGCCAAATTTTGTGGCAAAGTTTGAGCCAGATAGGTCAAGTAGGGATGAAATTACGAGCTTGCAAAGTTGCGACCACGTTTTTCAACGTTTTGAAATCAGTACTGCCACTATTGACCTCGAAAGCCCCTTGAAGGCTGTTAGGGGTGGTAAATCGCCTGTATTTTTGAATCCTTTGTGTTCTGGACTGTGATTACATTCAGCCATTGTTGTTCCACCATATTGTCATGTTGAATGAGCAGCTTGACCATATGCCGAGCAGAAGATTCTAATCTCAAAACCATACTCAGGGCGGAAAATGATAAAAACAGGGTCCAAACTTTCCAAGCCTGTAGTTTCGTTTGCTGTGGGCCTATTTGGATCAAATTTTGCCACAAAATTTGGCACATTCTTGGGTTAATGGGGACTAAATTTCAGCTTGATATCTGCTGTAATACGTAAATTATAAGGCTGTATCGTTAGGGAGATCTACGTGAGACACCCTGTAGCTAGGTAGGTACGTAGTCTGTGTTGAGCATAATGGCAACATAACGTACATTCTCATTTTATTACCGTAGCGCTATCTTCCTCAAGTTTCTGATTGAATTCGCTCAGCGAAGCGACAAATAAAATTGAATTGACCCCGTCGAAACAACGAATCCATTTTCGGCGCTCTGATCGCTGTCCACCCACATCAATTATCCTACGGTAAATAATTTGATTCAAGTGGAAACATTCGCGCAATATTCCTTTCTGTGTCATAATTGCAAGCGCTGCATACATACGTACATAGAGTCCTGGTATTTATTTACGGTGAAACAAAGGTCTGTACATCTACGTACGTACGTGACACACCTGTGCAATGAGTTTTACCGGAAAATGATGCCCTTCAAGCGAAACTGCAGCTCTGTGACTCCCGTAGTTTTGACGCGACATCGAACCATGTCATCCACAGTTGGCACATAATTGGCAGAGCATATTCTTTCCGTGCTGTCAAGATAGCTGGCACAAAGACAAAAGAATAATCGGGGGGGGGGGGGGGGGGGGATATGCGCTCAATGCACGTACACATTACAACCTTCCGTACGTACTATGATGCACGCGGTGTAAGGAACACTGAAAATTTAGCGGCGCATTGCGCGTTTGCCCCTCACTATTTAGCAGAATCAATCAGCTGATACTCATCCCGTCTTTCGTAGCACTTTTGTATTCCTCCATCACTCCACAAACTTCGAATCGATCTGGCCAATTCGGGCGGAAAATAACCCCTATCGTCCAAAATTCCTGCACCTCCACTGGTGACCATTGCTTCCACAAGTTTCACGTCTTTCTGCAAAGTAAACAGAATGCCAGAGTGACACACACACCGATACGGGTCACACGTACAGTACATATTGTAGGTCGGGTTAGGTTACGTAATAGAAAGAAAGTTAGGAACCGATAGATTTGAGTCTTGCAGAGCGATATTCAAGTCTCTCATGGCCATCAAAATGCTGTTCATTGAGCCGGCCAAATTCTGCTGAATGTGATACTTCAGCGTAATGCACTCTGCTTGAGAAAATCCATCGCTGTGCACAATTCTAGAAGTCAATACATACTGTACATCTGACTATGTAATGCGCTACGACGATCATCTGCAACACTAAAAAATACACAGGTACATTCGCACTTTGCCGAAGTAGGCTACATAGAGGACAGGTCAGTGAGATGTACTGTACGTAATAAATAATTATTCGATCCATATCGGGCGAGGAAGAAATTTGGGGTACTGTATGTGCGTGCAATAAGTCAATGTTGGAAGACATGTGATTGATACGTACAGTACAGTGTATGGAAGGGTACCGTAGGCGGTAGGACAGGGATAGGGGCCCGCTGTCCGCCCGCACTATCTATGTACTACACAGTTCATTTCCATGTTTTACGTTTATACAGTTTGCCAACCTCATCTGCTTGAGGACAGTGCTTTTGCCCGAATCTCCTGGACCTGAAAAAAGGCTTATTTTCAATAATTCACATTCACCGTGTGTGTTTGCCCGCTGAGAGAAAGCGGAATCAGCGAAGTTGAGCAAGGACCGTTTTGCGTGGAATCCACGGACATACCTACCGTATCTTCCGCATAATTTTAACTAAGGACGGGTTTTTGGCCAACTTTGGCAGTGTCAGTTTCATTCACTGTGGCGTGGTGGAGTGGAACTGATGCCGCTTCTTGCTATTTTTTTACGATAATGGAAATCTTTCCATTTTATTTTCTCAGTAAATTGCCTAATGCAATGTATCTACTTACGTTGTACTTTAGTTCAACTTATAAACTCAAACTTAGCAATAGTAAAATATTATTTACTGTAAATGTACCTAAAAGGTTACTTACCCAACAGAAGAACTTTTTGCGCCCTTTGATACTTATTCTTTTGCCGTCTTAGCTCCCGTTCGATGTTTCGATTTTGATTTATTTGCTCTTGATCCTCCAAAGATGAAGCTCCTGTACCCATCTCTTCAGGATAATACCTGCAGTACATAACATGCGTCTTTACCTGATGCGTTATCCGAGTTTTAATCGTGCAATATGATATCAAAAGACCAAAGGGCAATGACTGCGACGTAAAAAAGCGATCGCCTACGTACATACTGTAGCTAGTACAGTAAAGTTACATAACGTAGTGTAAACACTTTTTCCAGAAAGAAGCTAAGCTACTGCATGCATCTGTCTGTCCGTATATTTACAGCTATCTACATAGGCTAAGAAAACTGCGATTCCCCAGATGAATTTATATGTATGAAAGCAACTAGGAATACGTAATGTACATAGGTAGGAAGCACCTGCTAAGCTTAATTAAAAAGCCTACATCTAATGACCTACCAAGGGGAAAGGGAATGCATTCCCGCTCACATACAGGAGATATGTACAGGGTGTTTTACGTATAATAGACTTCCCTAACGAATAATTTTCGGATACAAACAGCTATTTATTAGGTTAAAAATTTGGTCTATACAGTAGTCTGGTCAGTAAGATTCGTTTTTATGGCATTCAAGGCGCATTGCGTAAAATAGATTCACAAAATGCGGATTTTTGTCCGTGTTTTGTGTACTCCTATTTAGCAGAAGTACGTGCAAGCCAAACTACACAGGACGACTAGAGTCCCATAGCGAACTCTCTCTGGCCAGACTACGGTATAAGCAAATTCAGACTTGCAAAATGCCGTTTGACCCTGTTTTGTTTTCATCATTAGTTTCGCACTGAGCAAAATTTTCTGCTCATTGTCAAGCAACTCATCCAACATAAATGGAAATATTGCGGAACAACAATTGCTGAACGTTATCACAGTCCAGAAGAACACAACGGATTCAGAAATACAGTACAGGCGATTTATATAATAGCCCATAGCAGCCTTCAAGGGGCTGTCGAGACGAGATCAGTAGTGGCACCACTGATTTACAAACCTATTTTAGTTCAAATTTGGTGAAAAAATATCGTAGTATTTTCTTTTGTTTGAGCCAAAATTTTAGCTTGGAAGTTACTTTTTAGCTTACTGTAATATGGAAGTTATAAGGTTGGAACGTAGGAAGGTCTACGTGAAACACGCTGTATGTACGTACCTACACATAGTAAAGTACACACGAACTAAAGTAAACTAACGGTTCCGGTTCCAAGAAGTTTTGTGCTCAATTCTCCGCCAGGAAGCACAGATTTGCACGTATTTCTTAACCCCTCCTCTATTTCGCAGGTCGCTGCGACAAAAATGCGACCTAGGTAGTGCGACAAAACTGCGATCGCATTTGTATCGCATTAGTAGCGCATTTGTATAGCATTTGTATCGCATGTGGTCGCATGCGATCGCATTTTGGTCGCATTTTTGCAAACGATTTTTCCAAAACTGCTACCGATGGCGTTCTGGACACTTTGTCAATTTTGCCGTCTGTGGTCGCATTTTGGTCGCGGCGACCTGCGAAATAGAGGACGGGTTAACCGATACTCACCTTAGCCTCCGGCACTGCGACTGCAGCAGTTTTGCACGAGACGAGGGGCTAGCGTTACGGCGCGCCGCTGCCATGAACTCCGAGAGTAGCGTTTTTTATTGACCGTCTTTCTACCCTTCGGTCGTGTACTCGAGGACAAAAACACTGGTGCGCTGCAGACGTGAACTCCGAATTCGGAGCCCTGACTACCGTATTTTTGGGTGTATAGCCCCATGGGGGTATACAAAAATTGAGAGGTCCAATGGGGGGTTATACACTAGGGGGGGGATATACAATGGGTGGGGATATACTGTACATACATTGTAGGACAAAATTTATGTTTATGAGAGGTGTGTAGAGGCATGTTTTTGAGGTCAAAGGGCATAATCGCGGTTAAAACAGGGTTATTCTAGTACAAGACATGCTCAGCTAAGCCTACAGGCATAGCAGCATGGTGTAGGAGTAGCTATAGCTAGCATAGGACCAGCTACATAGGTAGGTCAGGTACCTTACAGTACATGGGGGGTTATACACCAGGGGGGATATACAAAGGACAAAATTTATGTTTTGCCAATGGGGGGTTATACACTAGGGGGGATATACAATAGGGGGGATATACACCCAAAAATACGGTATGCTTCGACGTAATCTTCGAGTTCACACCGAACTCGCTCCGTTTTTCGGAACGTGCGTGTGAACAACCGAGTTTGTAATTCGAAGTCGTGTGAGTTATTGACGTTCGTTTCGGATCAAAACGAAGTCATTCCAAGCTCGGAGCGAACTGGTTCGGAGCAATCTCGGAGTATGTCTGAAGCGCGCCACTCTCGGAGTTCATGAGCGCCCCGGCGGCGGCAGTGCGGCGCGCCGTACCGGACGGGGGTTTGTTTCTGAAGAAAAAAGTAATTCGCAAGGAGAAAAGTCGGCTTCCGTGGTAGGCAGCAGTGATTTTAGGCAAAATGGAGGGCAGGGTTTCTCGAATGAGCTAACGGCTGCAAATAAATGATAAATTTCGTCGCATTTTATTTTTTGTTATTTTCAATATATTCTGAAGAGGAAGCGGAGAAAACTCAAGGACTGGATTTCGATACCGACAAGAGGAAACAGCCATTGGTGGAGCCGAGGAGAAGATTTTCGAGCGTTTTGACTTGTAGGCCTTCCGTTCTTGCCTTGTTTCTTGACGTTTTGGCAACTTTTAATGAAAAATAAACCCCGTCCACGGACGGGGCAAACCCCGTCCGCCGGGTGTCCACGGACAAGCGGGCACTTCGGATTAGGAAGGAGGTTAAAGTTGGTCAAACTACCTCAAACTGAGTACTGTACGTATGTACAAAAACATATCATATCATAATATCAATATGTAGGTACATACAGTAGGTATACCCACCCACGTACGTTTTACATACAGAAAGATCAAGGTACGTTTACACGTAGTCAAGTCAGCACAACTTCCGGTAAACCTACTTATTATATGAGTAGAAGACCCTGCTCTGCTACACTAGCACCTTATATCTAGTACAATATTTTGATGCTAAGAGCGAAAAAAGGCGCTTCTTTGTAGTGCTGCTGTGCCTATGCTCTTTTGTTTCATAAATGAGAAGGAGATAAATGAGAAATGATGGACGCTTCATACGTACCTATGTACTGCTTCTGCAATGCAGCTGCGTCTCACCTTTTAAGCTTCCGCTAACGTAAGTAGGCCTAGGGACATAATTGATTAAGTCATGGCCCGTTCACATCGCCAAGTAAATACGCCAGCGTGTATGTACAGTATGTATGCATGTATGCATGCTATGGTTATATGGTATGTATGTATGCATGCTATGCTTTTGCACTTCCCCGACCCCGAGGCATGGTCGCGCTGAGCGTACGCTCGCGCCCGGCGCACGTCTTCGATGTGAATGGTGTAAGTCATGAAGCATAATGCGAAGATGATGACAAGAAGAAGGGGATTAGCAAGCAGCGATTGGCGGATAATGAGTGAGTGGACTATGTATGTACGTAGAAAGTACTGTACATAGCTTATGCAGGCAGGCAGGTATGTAGGTATCGTACAAGTATACATGGCTCATGACGTAAAAACGTAGCCGACAAAAATCCGAAAAACAAAATGTTGGGCAATGTAAAAATTGCTACAAGGCCTAATATTACGGGGTTATGCTTGGGGCTCTGTGAAGGGCATGGGGACGTGCGTGCATATTGGAAGGGACACTACGGTTACACAACAGCTTCTTTGTGGGTGGGTACTACTGTATTGTAGTCGCAGTCTTGATGAGAATGACCTGTTCGTTTTAGTTTTATGCACTGTGATCACGCGCAAAACTTACTGCGCAGTAGTAATTTTATTTTATGTATACTGTATAATAAATAAATGCCATGGCGTGGAATTGACTTGCCTTTGCTTGCCTTCGGTGTTGCTAGATAATTCAAGAACACACATTACGCAGTACATAGGTACAGTACATGTGCAGAAGATTCATGCAAAACAGGCTGACAAAATGTCATCCACCATGTACATACGGGTGTAATGTACGTACACATGCAGTGAACAAAGTGATAAACGCCGAAAGCCGAATGAAATACGTCTTTGATTTTATGCACTGTGAATAGCCGCATCAGAAATCAAATCAAGCACCGCTTTACTGAATATGCTTCAGGCGGTGGCGGTTTTAAGCGGGCTTATGTAGTATGTACGCCATTGTTGGTCGATTTTCTTTCAGAGGAAACATGCGTTGTTCACTTCACGCATCACTCGCAGCACACACAGACACACGTGTCAAGCTTTAGCTCTTCACTTCACGCCCAGTTAAATGTGTGTTAGTGTGCCGATGAAGAAGCGTGTTCGCTTCATGTAAATTTGCATCCTTTTCTCTCGCGTGGCTAATTCATGACTTTTCGAGTGTACTGTGTTGTGCATAATCATGAAAATCATATCTGAGTCTGATGAACCAATCAAGTGAAACATGGCCCACTGACACCCGACAGCTTGGAACCAATGTTTCAAACTTCGTGCTTTTGCTTCAAGGAGACGACCACAGCGCACTGTACCATTACGGCACGGATTCCCGCTTCGGTTTTAATGAAGCAAAATTGATGCTTTCATTACAGAAAACTCGATCATGCATTCGCTTGAAAGACTGAGTCTAGTATAATGTAAAATGGAATAAATAAGGTTTGACGCCTGAAAAGAAGAACTGTGTCGGTTTTTTGGAAGAGGTGATTTTGTAGATCCACTTCCGCTTCTTTTCTACTAGAAGACCAAAGGTTTTTGTTCTTCTTCTTCTCAAAAATCGGCTTCTAAAACAGGGAAGAATACCGCCACTTCCCCACCAAGTCCGTTGTTTTAAGTCCTTCCTCATGGTTCTCTCTGTGGGCTGGAGGCTGGTCAGTTACATTTTCTCCATACTGCATTCTTCCACAAATGGGAGTGACCCTTCGCAGGTCGCAACGCCAACAGCAAGCACCGCTGCTTCCAACGCGGCTGCTGTTTGGATGTACCCAGATGACTGCAACGCGGAAAACATGACCTTTCTCTCACAAAACATTCTGCGAAGTATTTTCGCCTCCTATGACAACAATGTGGTGCCCAGCACCTTGGGGGTTGATGTCGAGGTTGAGATGGTTATTCAGGTAAAGAGAGAGGTTGGCATGAAGATGGGGGGGGGGGGGGGGGGGTAGACGAAAAAGTCCATCATCTCTGGTCCATGATTCATCGAAAATCTTCCTACTGTATGTGTATATTAATTTGCATACAATTTATTGTTTTCTAAATCCCATCTTATGTACAGGATTACTGCAACTTACGTGTACAACTGTATGTACGTATGGTATGTTCATACACATAATGTAACACTACAGTACCTACCTACAGTACCTATACAATATTAGCAGTGGTAGTCGTACCTATGAAGTTGTATTTTGTAGGCGATCAGCGAAATTTCTGAGATCACAGCCAGCTTCACAACGGATTTCATGTTCAGTCAGATATGGCACGATCCACGCATGAGCTACTCGCATATCACCAACTGTCTGCAGAATATCACACTCGGACACGGCGTCCTGGGCAAACTCTGGCTGCCTAACGTCTGCTTTGTCAACAGCAAAGCCAGCACTGTCCACAAATCACCTACGCCCAATATCTTCCTCCTCATCTATCCCAATGGCACCATCTGGGTACGAAGTTCACATTAGGTACGTACATGTTCGTACTTACAGTACGTTACGTCTTTCACACGTTTATGTAGAACATACTACTTGTTTCATCCTGTTCTTCAGTAGTGTTGAAGAGCGCTTCTCTGGAAATGCACCTTAGGTACCTTTTTTATGGTCCAGCAGCCATTTTCCAAACATATTGGGACTTCCGCATTACATTGCTGACCAGTTTGCAATTTAACCCTTCCTGTATGCTGAGATACGGCTGCTGGTAGGCCCAATTTTCCCCCCACTTGCCCGCCATTTTTTCAAAAATTCTTAACATCATTCTACTCCATTTTCTTCGCAGATTTCGGTTTGGGGTATGCCCCTTCGATATTTTGATAAAAACAACATAAAAATTGACGAAAATGATCAAATTAGCCAAAATAATTACCGCGTATTGGACTATATCACGTCATATTCATCAAAATATCGAAGGGGCATGCCCCAAACCGAAATCTGCGAAGAAAATGGAGTAGAATGATGTTAAAGGGGAACTTTGGGCGGAAAGTTCGGGGTAAGCCTGCATGGATCATTCGATAAAGCTTGAAAAATGCTTCAAAACGCACCAAGTCCCATCCCTCTACGTTTTTAACAGCGCAATTACACACGGTTTTTGGCTTCCCATGCCACAGGCAGTGAAGATACAGCAAAACTTTATACAATAAAAATGTAGAACTCAACGTGGAGCATATGGTAGTAGCAAAATTATGCCGATTGGTGTAATGGTTAGCGAGCTACATGCTCTCGCGTGCATTTTCCTGTTCACAGATCAATTTTTGCCTCTAACTCAAGAACGACGCAACGTAGAGGGATGGGACTTGGTGCATTTTGAAGCATTTTTCAAGCTCTATCGAATGATCCATGCAGGCTTACCCCGAACTTTCTGCCCAAAGTTCCCCTTTAAGAATTTTTGAAAAGTGGCGGGCAAGTGGGGGTAAAATTGGGCCTACCAGCAGCCGTATCTCAGCATACAGGAGGGTTAAATTGCAAACTGGTCAGCAATGTAATGCGGAAGTCCCAATATGTTTGGAAAATGGCTGCTGGACCATAAAAAAGGTACCTAAGGTGCATTTCCAGAGAAGCGCTCTTCAACACTGCTGAAGAACATGATGAAACAAGTAGTAAAAAGCTAGGGTACCGTACCGTATTTTTGGGTGTATATCCCCCCCATTGTATATCCCCCAGTGTATAACCCCCCATTGGCAAAACATAAATTTTGCCCAGTGTATATCCCTGGTGTATAACCCCCCATGTACTGGAAGGTACCTAGCCTACCTATGTAAGCTGGTCATAAGCTAGCTATAGCCACTCCTTTACCAAGCTACTACCTATGCCTATAAGCTTAGCTGAGCATGTCTTGTACTAGAATAACCCTGTTTTGACCGCGATTATGCCCTAAAACATATGCTTTTGACCTCAAAAACATGCCTCTATACACCTCTCAAAAACATAAATTTTGCCCAGTGTATATCCCCCCCATTGTATATCCCCCAGTGTATAACCCCCCATCAGACCTCTCGATTTTTGTATAGCCCCGGGGCTATACACCCAAAAATACGGTATGTCTGTAGCAGTGGAAAAATAATGGGAAACCATGCTACACGCTAGTTCGGGCTATAAACCTGGCATTCACCAGTGGGTGTATGTATAAACTGTATAGGGTGTTTCATAATATACTCTCCGGATGTTTGTTCCTCTCATTCATCAACCGAGCGTTCGATTTCAGTGCGCTCTTTTACATTTGGTAGCTAAGGCTTCTACAGTTGTGCAGGCTAAATTTCAGCCCTGTAGTCTTTCTACCGAGGAAGTTATTAAAGCTCAAACTTTCGGACCCAAAAATTTACGTCTTTTTTCACTATGGGGGATAAACCAGGGCTAAGGCCGAAGTTAGCACTCCACGGATGATTTTTTCAATTTTATTCACAATGACGCAGTAGGATTTGGTTCTGCCGCGTCTTACATGGGATATTGAACAGGATTTGAAAACGTATTAGCTTTTGGATGGTAGAATATGCTTTTTATTGTGGTACAATATTAGGCATATACTCGATTTCTGAGGTTAGGCTTTCTGAGCTGTTTTGAGCTGCTTTTTGTTGGCCTAGAAAGTTGAAATTTTGCAAGCATAAACGTTGAAGCCTTGGCTACATATTGCAAAAGACCGCATTTGAAAATGACACTCCGCTGTGGAGATAGAGACACAAACATCCGGAGAGTTTATTATGAAACACCCTGTATTACAGGGTGTCCCACGTAGACCTATCGAACGATCCAGCCTTATAACTTCCGTATTACAGTAGATATCAAGCTGAAGTTTTGTCCCCAGAAACCCAAAAATATAGCATACTTTGTGGCAAAATTTGAAACAGATAGGCCAAATAGGGATGAAATTACGAGCTTGCAAATTTGTGACCACTTTTTCAACATTTTGAAATCAGTGGTGCCGCTATTGACCTCGACAGCTCCTTGAAGGCTGTTATGGGCGGTAAATCGCCTGTATTTTTGTATTCTTTGTGTTCTAGACCGTGATGACATTCAGCCATTATTGTTCCGCTATATTTCAATGTTGGATGAGCTGCTTGACCATGCTCAGCAGAAGATTTAGTCCCAAACAAAACCACGCTGCACGCTCAGTGCGGAAAATGCGAAAAACAGGGTCCAACATTTCCAAGCCTGTAATTTCATCCCTAGTTGACCTAGCTGGCTCAAATTTTGCCACAACAAATGGTATATTCTTGGGCTTCTGGGGACAAAGTTTCAGCTTGATATCTACTGTAATACGGAAGTTATAAGGCTGGATCGTTAGCTAGGTCTACCTGGGACACCCTGTACATACGTACAGCATGTCAACATACGTACGCCCGCTAAACCGTGCAATGTCATGTTAGTATATACATACGTAGGCCTACATGTATACAGTACATACTGTATGCAATGCATAAAAAAGAAATCCGACTTTGAAGGTGAACTACCGGGTGAAAGTGCGCGCTCCCTGTGACATGGACTTGTCGCTGTTTCCCATGGACGTTCAGCGCTGTGACTTGGTCTTCGAAAGCTACTCCTTCAACACGGGGAAAGTTCGGCTGCAGTGGAAGGCGGAGAATCCCGTGTTCAGCATCGCAGAGTCCAAGTTGCCAGACTTCAGCCTGCACGCGCTCCTCTGGGCCAAGAATCAGTTCGAGTACGCCGCCGGCATGTGGGATCAGTTAACGGTCACCGTGTACTTCGCCCGCTCCTACGGGTTTTACATCCTGCAGATGTACCTGCCGACTTATGCCAGCGTCCTGATATCCTGGATCGCCTTTTGGCTGGACCCAAAGGCTTTGCCTGCTAGAATAACGCTGGGGGTTAGCGCGCTCATGGCTTTGACCTTTCAGTACGGAAACGTCTCCCGGACACTTCCAAAAGTCAGGTAAGTACAGTTAGCTCCTACGCATTCCGATTATCAGCAGTAGGAATCACATACCGCATCTATTTTATCATAATAGGCAAAAAAGCTCTGAGGGAAACATGTGTTCTTAGGAGCAAGTTGAGAAAATCCCACGTACCTAAAGTACGTGCATATAACTTCTGAAACTGATTTTTTTACAACCCGTTACAGTACATACTTTAACGGTACAGGCAGACACGCACAATTCTCACACGAATTTTTCCAGAATTACTACAGTACATATGTACCTAAAGTACGGTATTTCAAGCTGAAGGAACTATTTTTGCAGTTACGTTAAAGCCATCGATATTTGGATGTTTGCCTGTGTCGGTTTCATATTCTGCTCTCTGATCGAACTGGCCTTCGTGGGCTACGCGGACAGAATGGCGGTGCAGAGAGAATTGAACCGACAGGCGGCGGAGGCGAGTCGCGCCACCTTCCGCGGAGCCATGGAGGAGCAGCTGCGACAAAGCCTCTTCGTTAACGTCGCCAAAGCTTTCGCCCCGAAAGCCACAATCACCACGGATGTGGAAGACGCGACTGGCGGCACGAGCACGCCCACCTATTCACTGACCGATAGATTACTGATAGATCAGAGTTCCAGTTCACCCAAAAGAGCCGAATACGGAACGATTGAGCGAACATCCCCGAGCTCGCTACAACGGAAACTGTCGCATGCTGCAGGCGGAGACTTCACCAAGCGGTCCGGTGGTGGAGGGGCGGAAGACAGCATCGTGACTAACGGCGGATCTAGCGCCTATCTCTTTGGACCCCCCGCCCTGCTGGAACAGAGTCCCGAAAGCACTACGCAGGCCCCAAGCTCTGCAACCAACAGAAGAAGAAGCAGCATCGGCGGCCTGACACCGCGAACTCGCGCCAATTATGAAACAACAGCAACGACGAGTGGGAGCAAAACGACGGCGCAGGATACGAACATCCTTGCTCTGATGGCGTTGGCCGGGGTGGGTGGCGGGGCACAAGGGGCGCAGCATGTGGGCGCGGGTTCGGATCCGGACGGGGCGGAAGGAGGAGGCGCGGCTTCTAGGGCGGGATTAAAGGGATGGGTAAAGTGCGGCAGTAGCGGATGGAGAGGGGAGAATGTGGATAAGGTATGCCAACGTCTCTTTCCGCTCGCTTTCTTGATCTTCAATATCGCGTACTGGCTGCATTACCTCAAGGCGAATTACGAGGCTTTGCAGAGAGGTAAAGGGCCGACTACTATCTAATCAGGAGATACACATACCTAGGCCACAGTAATAAAACATAATTGCAACATGTAGTACGTATGTACATACCGCGTTTTCGAGTCGCTTCGCGTACCGTGAATGTATGGATACCATTGACCACGTTTCCACAGTGACTATGCTGGTGCATAGCCCTTATGTAACAAATTGAGAGGTCCTATATGGAGTTATGCATTGGAGAATGCATAACATGGCATATGTAATTGAGGTCAAAAATACAAAACACACCCAAGCAGGTCTCAAGCGTCTTTAGCTTGTGCGGGAGTGGCTTAGGTAGGTAGTACTAGGTACATATGTAGCTAGTGACCGAGCTTTCATAAAGAACTCGCCAAAATTTCTTGCCGCATTGTGAATTTATCTCAGGATCCAGCTGTCGTAGGGGAGCAAAGCGGTCAAAAACGCCACGGCTAATTTTAATTAAAATTTTGTGAGCGGGCTTTGGCAAGAAAAATTCGCTTGCGTGTCTACGTCTCTATGTCGAGATATCGCCAATTTTCTTACGTATTGAAATCGCTAAAATGAGCGTAAACCATTGGGCAAATATAAACCTCGCAAGCGCGCGATATATCAAAATGATAGAAATATACGGTTGCCAGACAAAGACGATGTAAATGCGTATCGGGCGTACAGGGTTGTATGGTGTCGTGGTTTGCAAGATTTAGCTTTGCCCAATCTCTATGCACATTTTGGTAAGGCAATCAGCAATTTCTCGACACAGAGGGTACGTAGACGCAAGCGGTTTTTTCTTGTCAAGCCGGCTGAAAATTAGCCGTGGCGTCTTTTTGACCGTTTGCTTTACGATGGCTGGATCCTGAGATGAGATAAATTCACAGTGCGGCAAGAAATTTTGGCGAAGTACGTATTTAGGTACGTATAGGTAGGTTCAGGTTTATGCATGGGGGGGGGGGGGGGGGTACGCACTTTGGGGCTATGCACCGGCAAGTACCGGGTGTTTACTCGAATATGTCACCTCGAAAGTGCTGATAACTTCTGCATTAATTCACGGATTTCAACCAAAATTTTTGTATTATAATCCGGAGAATTTAGGAAACAAGCGTGCAAAATTTCATTAAATAGTGTGTCTAAAGTACGAAGGGAATTACGAAGCCTCAAACTTTGGGGTCAAAATTGGCAGTGGAGTGAAAAGCGCTCGATTTTTGAAGTCCACATGGAAGGAGGTGTGCTGTTCCGCTCAATTCAAGCATCCATTCGGATCTTCTACAGCTTCCACTGGCAAAATACGTATAAAGGGAGCATTGCCATCATCGCTCTGAGTCTGAACATGCTTGAAAAGGAGTCTTCTCCAGAGTTTTGGAGACGGCTATGCACAAGCGCTGGAGAACGGAGACGAAATAGGACCTGAAAAGGCGTTGCTTGTTACTTCGTTAATACTGCATGTACAGTACTGAAATTTTGCATGCTTGTTTCCTGAATTCTCAGGATTCTAATAAAAAAATTTTGGTTGAAATCCGTGCATTAGTGCAGAAGTTATGAGCACTTTTGAGGTGACACATTCGAGTAAACACCCGGTATTTGCATAAAGATGATGCAAGTTGCTGTTGCTTTGTTCAAGTTGATGTTGTTGGAGCGTTCGTTCAATGCTTGCTTACTGTATGCGTGTAAAAATTCAAGTGGTAGAGAAAGACCCGTTCTCTACCCGGTTCAATAAAATTGCACTACTGTAATGTTCCGTATATAGCCCCCTCTCGTGTATAACCCCCCTCGTGTATAGCCCCCCAAATCGGCCACTAACGTCATTTGCCCTCGTGTATAGCCCCCTATTGCGAACCGCGAAAAGTAAGGCAAATCAAGTGTTTTTGCGCTAAAAACAGCGTTTTGACGTGTTTTGATGCATAGGAGTTTATCTGCACCTCATTTGGAACAGTTCTGATCATTTTGCCAGTGACATCTCTTCAAGGGAAATTTTTTAGTGGCAAAAATTTCACAATTCTTTTAGTTGAAAGCTGCATTTTGATGATTGGAGCTTGGAAACGTGCCAAATAACCACCATAAACGAGTTCAGGAGGTCAAAAAGCTTACTTTTTGTTCAAATGAAAAATGCCCTCGTGTATAGCCCCCCCCCTCGTGTATAACCCCCTCTCGTGTATAGCCTCCCTAATCGGTGCTTACCATTTGTATAGCCCCATGGGGCTATCTACGGAACATTACAGTACTTAAATTGCGTTTACCTCGTTTCCCACGATTTGGAAATAAAGCAAGCAAGACAGTACTGTCCGTACGTACAGAGTGTCCCAAATATACTCCACTGGGCTTTCCGCGCTTATCACTCTCGAATTAACGCTCAGATTTCAATGCGGTTTTTTGTATTGTGTCAGCCAAGGCTTCAACTTATGTAGACACACGCAAAATTTCATCTGCATAGCTTAGTTTGTTACGGTTATATTGGCCGTCAAAACTTGTGGTCCCGTTTTTCGCAGTTTTCACTCAGTACTATCAGGAATATATACTATAATAGGTGGGAGGAATAAACATGTGCAGCGTTTCCGTACAAAACATCACAGCGACCAAGTAGGGTCGTAGCGTCGTACCTGTGGAATCCGTACCTACAGAAGTAAACTTCCACACCTACGGAAGTCAACTTCCACACCTACGGAAGGCAACTTCCATACCTACGGAAGGTATGTAGCTTCGACTTCCGTAGGTGTGGAATCCGTACCTATGGAATCCGTAGGTGTGGAAGTTGACTTCCGTAGGTACGCATTCCACAGGTACGGATTCCGTAGGTACGGCAAGTTCACTGAGCTATGTGGATTGTTGTGAGCGCCACTAAAACCAAAATTAGTAGAGGTTGATAAGCGAACTCTGCCAGAAAATGTGCCAAATTTGTTTGTTCGACGAAAAGGTCCATAGAAATTGGGGGCTAGAGAATGAAGCTGTTTTGAATCAGTTTTAATTGAAGGAAAATCTCTGATATTTTGCCTGCATCTACGTTGAAGCCTTGGCCACATACATAATGCAAGAAACCGCATTCAAAAAACTTTGAGCTTTGGCTCGAGAGTTATTACCGCGGAAAGCCCCGGAGTATGTTGTGGGACACCCAGTATACTACCGTTGCCAAAGGCCAAGGAAAAACCATTGTCGATAAGAAGATGTCCAAAAAGCTTAGCACCAGCCAGTGGCAAATGTGCCATTGTGTTTCTTCGGATCTCCACGTACATCGTAATGACGAAAAGCGGTCGGTGCTAACTCTTTCTTCAGTTGTCTAATCTTCTGCTTCAATTGTCGAACGATGGTTGGATGTTTTCTCACTAAGTTGAAATGTTCTGTCGGATCATCTACGCACAAACAATAAATACAGGGTGTCTCATGTAGACCTCCCTAACGATCCAGCCTTATTTAATTTCCGTATTATGTGGACATACATCAGCTGAAATGTTGTCCCCAGAAACCTAACAATATAGTAATTCGTAGGCTACAGCAATTTTGGGTGCTTTTCTGTTGCATTTCTGTTCTACATACTTAGTGACAAAATTTGAGCCAGATAAGATAAATACAGTACATACAGTACAGCTGTTTGTTATATGAATTAAAGCAAGCCAAATGAAAAGGAGCAACGGTGGAGGACGCTGACAAACGACCAATGAACAAGCAGAACATACGCCACTGCATACAGCTAAATTTTGTATTGAAGCTTAGGCTTAGCCTTAGGTTTAGGCTCTACGTATGCACAAAAGACAGGAACTTCAAAATACGTACAGTACAGCTGTTGTTGTATGAATGAAAGCAAGCCAACTGAAAGGGGAAACGGCGGAAGATGCTGACAAGTGAGCAGTGAACAAGCAGAACATACGCCACTGCATACAGCTAAATTTTGTATTTAGGCTGAGGCTTAGGCTTAGGCTTAGGCTTAGGCTTAGGCTCTACGTATGCACAAAAGATAGGAACTTCAAAATACGTACAGTACACAGCAGTTGTTGTATGAATGAAATCAAGCCAACTGAAAGGGGAAACGGCGGAAGATGCTGACAAGTGAGCAGTGAACAAGCAGAACATAACGCCACTGCATACAGCTAAATTTTGTATTTAGGCTTAGGCTTACGCTTAGGCTTAGGCTTAGGCTCTACGTATGCACAAAAGATAGGAACTTCAAAATACGTACAGTACACAGCTGTTGTTGTATGAATGAAAGCAAGCCAACTGAAAGGGGAAACGGCGGAAGATGCTGACAAGTGAGCAGTGAACAAGCAGAACATAACGCCACTGCATACAGCTAAATTTTGTATTTAGGCTTAGGCTTAGGCTTAGGCTTAGGCTCTACGTATGCACAAAAGATAGGACTTCAAAATACGTACAGTACACAGCAGTTGTTGTATGAATGAAAGCAAGCCAACTGAAAGGGGAAACGGCGGAAGATGCTGACAAGTGAGCAGTGAACAAGCAGAACATACCCTGCATACAGCTAAATTTTGTATTTAGGCTTAGGCTTAGGCTTAGGCTTAGGCTCTACGTATGCACAAAAGATAGGAACTTCAAAATACGTACAGTACACAGCAGTTGCTGTATGAATGAAAGCAAGCCAACTGAAAGGGGAAACGGCGGAGGATGCTGACAAGTGAGCAGTGAACAAGCAGAACATACGCCACTGCATACAGCTAAATTTTGTATTTAGGCTTAGGCTTAGGCTTAGGCTTAGGCTCTACGTATGCACAAAAGATAGGAACTTCAAAATACGTACAGTACACAGCAGTTGCTGTATGAATGAAAGCAAGCCAACTGAAAGGGGAAACGGCGGAAGATGCTGACAAGCGAGCAGTGAACAAGCAGAACATACGCCACTGCATACAGCTAAATTTTGTATTTAGGCCTAGGCTTAGGCTTAGGCTCTACGTATGCACAAAAGATAGGAACTTCAAAATACGTACAGTACACAAGTTGCTGTATGAATGAAAGCAAGCCAACTGAAAGGGGAAACGGCGGAGGATGCTGACAAGTGAGCAGTGAACAAGCAGAACATACGCCACTGCATACAGCTAAATTTTGTATTTAGGCTTAGGCTTAGGCTTAGGCTCTACGTATGCACAAAAGATAGGAACTTCAAAATACGTACAGTACACAGCAGTTGCTGTATGAATGAAAGCAAGCCAACTGAAAGGGGAAACGGCGGAGGATGCTGACAAGTGAGCAGTGAACAAGCAGAACATACGCTACTGCATACAGCTAAATTTTGTATTTAGGCTTAGGCTTAGGCTTAGGCTTAGGCTTAGGCTTAGGCTCTACGTATGCACAAAAGATAGGAACTTCAAAATACGTACAGTACACAGCAGTTGTTGTATGAATGAAAGCAAGCCAACTGAAAGGGGAAACGGCGGAAGATGCTGACAAGTGAGCAGTGAACAAGCAGAACATACGCCACTGCATACAGCTAAATTTTGTATTTAGGCTTAGGCTTAGGCTTAGGCTTAGGCTTAGGCTTAGGCTCTACGTATGCACAAAAGATAGGAACTTCAAAATACGTACAGTACACAGCAGTTGCTGTATGAATGAAAGCAAGCCAACTGAAAGGGGAAACGGCGGAAGATGCTGACAAGTGAGCAGTGAACAAGCAGAACATACGCCACTGCATACAGCTAAATTTTGTATTTAGGCTTAGGCTTAGGCTTAGGCTTAGGCTCTACGTATGCACAAAAGATAGGAACTTCAAAATACGTACAGTACACAGCAGTTGCTGTATGAATGAAAGCAAGCCAACTGAAAGGGGAAACGGCGGAGGATGCTGACAAGTGAGCAGTGAACAAGCAGAACATACGCCACTGCATACAGCTAAATATTGAAAGTTTGCTTATGCTTAGGCGTAGGATTAGTCTAAGGCTCTACGTATTCACAAAAGAAAGGAACTTCAAAATACGTAAGTACACAGCAGTTGTTGTATGAATGAAAGCAAGCCAACTGAAAGGGGAAACGGCGGAAGATGCTGACAAGTGAGCAGTGAACAAGCAGAACATACGTCACTGCATACAGCAAAATTTTGTATTTAGGCTTAGGCTTAGGCTTAGGCTTAGGCCTACTATACAAACCACTCTCAATTGGCGTTATTTTTACTATGCACAAAGTGACTTCAAATATAATGAAGCAGCCATGAGGGAAGGGGTAGTTAGGCTTAGGCCTTGCAGGTGTTGACTTGCTTTCCATTCATACAACAACTGCTGTGTACTGTACGTATTTTGAAGTTCCTATCTTTTGTGCATACGTAGAGCTTAAGCCTAAGCCTAAGCCTAAGCCTAAATACAAAATTTAGCTGTATGCAGTGGCGTATGTTCTGCTTGTTCACTGCTCTCTTGTCAGCATCTTCCGCCGTTTCCCCTTTCAGTTGGCTTGCTTTCATTCATACAACAACTGCTGTGTACTGTACGTATTTTGAAGTTCCTATCTTTTGTGCATACGTAGCGCCAGCCTAAGCCTAAGCCTAAGCCTAAGCCTAAATACAAAATTTAGCTGTATGCAGTGGCGTATGTTCTGCTTGTTCACTGCTCACTTGTCAGCATCCTCCGCCGTTTCCCCTTTCAGTTGGCTTGCTTTCATTCATACAGCAACTGCTGTGTACTGTACGTATTTTGAAGTTCCTATCTTTTGTGCATACGTAGAGCCTAAGCCTAAGCCTAAGCCTAAGCCTAAATACAAAATTTAGCTGTATGCAGTGGCGTATGTTCTGCTTGTTCACTGCTCACTTGTCAGCATCCTCCGCCGTTTCCCCTTTCAGTTGGCTTGCTTTCATTCATACAGCAACTGCTGTGTACTGTACGTATTTTGAAGTTCCTATCTTTTGTGCATACGTAAGCCTAAGCCTAAGCCTAAGCCTAAGCCTAAATACAAAATTTAGCTGTATGCAGTGGCGTATGTTCTGCTTGTTCACTGCTCACTTGTCAGCATCTTCCGCCGTTTCCCCTTTCAGTTGGCTTGCTTTCATTCATACAGCAACTGCTGTGTACTGTACGTATTTTGAAGTTCCTATCTTTTGTGCATACGTAGAGCCTAAGCCTAAGCCTAAGCCTAAGCCTAAGCCTAAATACAAAATTTAGCTGTATGCAGTGGCGTATGTTCTGCTTGTTCACTGCTCACTTGTCAGCATCCTCCGCCGTTTCCCCTTTCAGTTGGCTTGCTTTCATTCATACAGCAACTGCTGTGTACTGTACGTATTTTGAAGTTCCTATCTTTTGTGCATACGTAGCTAGCCTAGCCTAAGCCTAAGCCTAAGCCTAAGCCTAAATACAAAATTTAGCTGTATGCAGTGGCGTATGTTCTGCTTGTTCACTGCTCACTTGTCAGCATCTTCCGCCGTTTCCCCTTTCAGTTGGCTTGCTTTCATTCATACAGCAACTGCTGTGTACTGTACGTATTTTGAAGTTCCTATCTTTTGTGCATACGTAGAGCCTAAGCCTAAGCCTAAGCCTAAGCCTAAATACAAAATTTAGCTGTATGCAGTGGCGTATGTTCTGCTTGTTCACTGCTCACTTGTCAGCATCTTCCGCCGTTTCCCCTTTCAGTTGGCTTGCTTTCATTCATACAGCAACTGCTGTGTACTGTACGTATTTTGAAGTTCCTATCTTTTGTGCATACGTAGGCCTAGCCTCAGCCTAAGCCTAAGCCTAAGCCTAAATACAAAATTTAGCTGTATGCAGTGGCGTATGTTCTGCTTGTTCACTGCTCACTTGTCAGCATCTTCCGCCGTTTCCCCTTTCAGTTGGCTTGCTTTCATTCATACAGCAACTGCTGTGTACTGTACGTATTTTGAAGTTCCTATCTTTTGTGCATACGTAGAGCCTAAGCCTAAGCCTAAGCCTAAGACTAAACATTAAATTTAGCTGTATGCAGTGTAGTATGTTCTGCTTGTTCACTGCTCACTTGTCAGCATCCTCCGCCTTTTCCCCTTTCAGTTGGCTTGCTTTCATTCATACAGCAACTGCTGTGTACTGTACGTATTTTGAAGTTCCTATCTTTTGTGCATACGTAGCAGCCTAAGCCTAGCCTAAGCCTAAGCCTAAATACAAAATTTAGCTGAATGCAGTGGCGTGTGTTCTGCTTGTTCACTACTCACTTGTCAGCATCTTCCGCCGTTTCCCCTTTTCAGTTGGCTTGCTTTCATTCATACAACAACTGCTGTGTACTGTACGTATTTTGAAGTTCCTATCTTTTGTGCATACGTAGAGCCTAAGCCTAAGCCTAAGCCTAAATACAAAATTTAGCTGTATGCAGTGGCGTATGTTCTGCTTGTTCACTGCTCACTTGTCAGCATCCTCCGCCGTTTCCCCTTTCAGTTGGCTTGCTTTCATTCATACAGCAACTGCTGTGTACTGTACGTATTTTGAAGTTCCTATCTTTTGTGCATACGTAGAGCCTAAGCCTAAGCCTAAGCCTAAGCCTAAGCCTAAATACAAAATTTAGCTGTATGCAGTGGCGTATGTTCTGCTTGTTCACTGCTCACTTGTCAGCATCTTCCGCCGTTTCCCCTTTCAGTTGGCTTGCTTTCATTCATACAACAACTGCTGTGTACTGTACGTATTTTGAAGTTCCTATCTTTTGTTCATACGTAGGCCTAGCCTAAGCCTTAGTCTAAGCCTAAGCCTAAATACAAAATTTAGCTGTATGCAGTGGCGTATGTTCTGCTTGTTCACTGCTCACTTGTCAGCATCCTCCGCCGTTTCCCCTTTCAGTTGGCTTGCTTTCATTCATACAGCAACTGCTGTGTACTGTACGTATTTTGAAGTTCCTATCTTTTGTGCATACGTAGAGCCTAAGCCTAAGCCTAAGCCTAAGCCTAAATACAAAATTTAGCTGTATGCAGTGGCGTATGTTCTGCTTGTTCACTGCTCACTTGTCAGCATCTTCCGCCGTTTCCCCTTTCAGTTGGCTTGCTTTCATTCATACAGCAACTGCTGTGTACTGTACGTATTTTGAAGTTCCTATCTTTTGTGCATACGTAGAGCCTAAGCCTAAGCCTAAGCCTAAGCCTAAGCCTAAATACAAAATTTAGCTGTATGCAGTGGCGTATGTTCTGCTTGTTCACTGCTCACTTGTCAGCATCTTCCGCCGTTTCCCCTTTCAGTTGGCTTGCTTTCATTCATACAACAACTGCTGTGTACTGTACGTATTTTGAAGTTCCTACCTTTTGTGCATACGTAGAGCCTAGCCTAAGCCTAAGCCTAAGCCTAAGCCTAAATACAAAATTTAGCTGTATGCAGTGGCGTATGTTCTGCTTGTTCACTGCTCACTTGTCAGCATCCTCCGCCGTTTCCCCTTTCAGTTGGCTTGCTTTCATTCATACAGCAACTGCTGTGTACTGTACGTATTTTGAAGTTCCTATCTTTTGTGCATACGTAGAGCCTAAGCCTAAGCCTAAGCCTAAGCCTAAATACAAAATTTAGCTGTATGCAGTGGCGTATGTTCTGCTTGTTCACTGCTCACTTGTCAGCATCTTCCGCCGTTTCCCCTTTCAGTTGGCTTGCTTTCATTCATACAGCAACTGCTGTGTACTGTACGTATTTTGAAGTTCCTATCTTTTGTGCATACGTAGAGCCTGTAGCCTAAGCCTAAGCCTAAGCCTAAGCCTAAATACAAAATTTAGCTGTATGCAGTGGCGTATGTTCTGCTTGTTCACTGCTCACTTGTCAGCATCCTCCGCCGTTTCCCCTTTCAGTTGGCTTGCTTTCATTCATACAGCAACTGCTGTGTACTGTACGTATTTTGAAGTTCCTATCTTTTGTGCATACGTAGAGCCTAAGCCTAAGCCTAAGCCTAAGCCTAAGCCTAAATACAAAATTTAGCTGTATGCAGTGGCGTATGTTCTGCTTGTTCACTGCTCACTTGTCAGCATCTTCCGCCGTTTCCCCTTTCAGTTGGCTTGCTTTCATTCATACAGCAACTGCTGTGTACTGTACGTATTTTGAAGTTCCTATCTTTTGTGCATACGTAGAGCCTAAGCCTAAGCCTAAATACAAAATTTAGCTGTATGCAGTGGCGTATGTTCTGCTTGTTCACTGCTCACTTGTCAGCATCCTCCGCCGTTTCCCCTTTCAGTTGGCTTGCTTTCATTCATACAGCAACTGCTGTGTACTGTACGTATTTTGAAGTTCCTATCTTTTGTGCATACGTAGAGCCTAAGCCTAAGCCTAAGCCTAAGCCTAAATACAAAATTTAGCTGTATGCAGTGGCGTATGTTCTGCTTGTTCACTGCTCACTTGTCAGCATCTTCCGCCGTTTCCCCTTTCAGTTGGCTTGCTTTCATTCATACAGCAACTGCTGTGTACTGTACGTATTTTGAAGTTCCTATCTTTTGTGCATAAGTATAGCCTAAGCCTAAGCCTAAGCCTAAGCCTAAGCCTAAATACAAAATTTAGCTGTATGCAGTGGCGTATGTTCTGCTTGTTCACTGCTCACTTGTCAGCATCCTCCGCCGTTTCCCCTTTCAGTTGGCTTGCTTTCATTCATACAGCAACTGCTGTGTACTGTACGTATTTTGAAGTTCCTATCTTTTGTGCATACGTAGAGCCTAAGCCTAAGCCTAAGCCTAAGCCTAAATACAAAATTTAGCTGTATGCAGTGGCGTATGTTCTGCTTGTTCACTGCTCACTTGTCAGCATCTTCCGCCGTTTCCCCTTTCAGTTGGCTTGCTTTCATTCATACAACAACTGCTGTGTACTGTACGTATTTTGAAGTTCCTATCTTTTGTGCATACGTAGAGCCTAAGCCTAAGCCTAAGCCTAAGCCTAAATACAAAATTTAGCTGTATGCAGTGGCGTATGTTCTGCTTGTTCACTGCTCACTTGTCAGCATCCTCCGCCGTTTCCCCTTTCAGTTGGCTTGCTTTCATTCATACAGCAACTGCTGTGTACTGTACGTATTTTGAAGTTCCTATCTTTTGTGCATACGTAGAGCCTAAGCCTAAGCCTAAGCCTAAGCCTCAATACAAAATTTAGCTGTTTGCTGTGTCGTTTGTGCTGCTTGTTCAGTGGTCACTTGTCAGCATCCTCCGCCGTTTCCCCTATCAGTTGGCTTGCTTTCATTCATACAGCAAGCAACTGCTGTGTACTGTACCATGCTATTTTCCCCCTGAGCACAAGTGACGTGCCTATCTTTGCTCGTGCGTATGATGAGCAGCCACTGGGGGGACACGGTACGCGGTAACCCTCTTTCTTCTCTCTTGTCTCAAACTATGAGTACCGCCGCGCTAAGAGCCTGTTCGATATCCTGCGTAATCGCATCTATGAGAAGCAAGCCGACTGAAAGGGGAAAAGAATGCATGACAAGTGAGCAGTGAACAAGCAGAACATACGCCACTGCATACAGCTAAATTTTGTATTATTAGGCTTAGGCTTAGGCTTAGGCTCTACGTATGCACAAAAGATAGGAACTTCAAAATACGTACAGTACACAGCAGTTGCTGTATGAATGAAAGCAAGCCAACTGAAAGGGGAAACGGCGGAGGATGCTGACAAGTGAGCAGTGAACAAGCAGAACATACGCCACTGCATACAGCTAAATTTTGTATTTAGTTAGGCTTAGGCTTAGGCTTAGGCTTAGGCTCTACGTATGCACAAAAGATAGGAACTTCAAAATACGTACAGTACACAGCAGTTGTTGTATGAATGAAAGCAAGCCAACTGAAAGGGGAAACGGCGGAAGATGCTGACAAGTGAGCAGTGAACAAGCAGAACATACGCCACTGCATACAGCTAAATTTTGTATTTTTAGGCTGTAGGCTTAGGCTTAGGCTTAGGCTTAGGCTCTACGTATGCACAAAAGATAGGAACTTCAAAATACGTACAGTACACAGCAGTTGTTGTATGAATGAAAGCAAGCCAACTGAAAGGGGAAACGGCGGAAGATGCTGACAAGTGAGCAGTGAACAAGCAGAACATACGCCACTGCATACAGCTAAATTTTGTATTTAGGCTTAGGCTTACGCTTAGGCTTAGGCTTAGGCTCTACGTATGCACAAAAGATAGGAACTTCAAAATACGTACAGTACACAGCTGTTGTTGTATGAATGAAAGCAAGCCAACTGAAAGGGGAAACGGCGGAAGATGCTGACAAGTGAGCAGTGAACAAGCAGAACATAACGCCACTGCATACAGCTAAATTTTGTATTTAGGCTTAGGCTTAGGCTTAGGCTTAGGCTCTACGTATGCACAAAAGATAGGACTTCAAAATACGTACAGTACACAGCAGTTGTTGTATGAATGAAAGCAAGCCAACTGAAAGGGGAAACGGCGGAAGATGCTGACAAGTGAGCAGTGAACAAGCAGAACATACGCCACTGCATACAGCAAAACTTTGTACTTAGGCTTAGGCTTAGGCTTAGGCTTAGGCTTAGGCTTAGGCTCTACGTATGCACAAAAGATAGGAACTTCAAAATACGTACAGTACACAGCAGTTGCTGTATGAATGAAAGCAAGCCAACTGAAAGGGGAAACGGCGGAGGATGCTGACAAGTGAGCAGTGAACAAGCAGAACATACGCCACTGCATACAGCTAAATTTTGTATTTAGGCTTAGGCTTAGGCTTAGGCTTAGGCTCTACGTATGCACAAAAGATAGGAACTTCAAAATACGTACAGTACACAGCAGTTGCTGTATGAATGAAAGCAAGCCAACTGAAAGGGGAAACGGCGGAAGATGCTGACAAGCGAGCAGTGAACAAGCAGAACATACGCCACTGCATACAGCTAAATTTTGTATTTAGGCTTAGGCTTAGGCTTAGGCTTAGGCTCTACGTATGCACAAAAGATAGGAACTTCAAAATACGTACAGTACACGGAGTTGCTGTATGAATGAAAGCAAGCCAACTGAAAGGGGAAACGGCGGAGGATGCTGACAAGTGAGCAGTGAACAAGCAGAACATACGCCACTGCATACAGCTAAATTTTGTATTTAGGCTTAGGCTTAGGCATAGGCTCTACGTATGCACAAAAGATAGGAACTTCAAAATACGTACAGTACACAGCAGTTGCTGTATGAATGAAAGCAAGCCAACTGAAAGGGGAAACGGCGGAGGATGCTGACAAGTGAGCAGTGAACAAGCAGAACATACGCCACTGCATACAGCTAAATTTTGTATTTAGGCTTAGGCTTAGGCTTAGGCTTAGGCTTAGGCTTAGGCTTAGGCTCTACGTATGCACAAAAGATAGGAACTTCAAAATACGTACAGTACACAGCAGTTGTTGTATGAATGAAAGCAAGCCAACTGAAAGGGGAAACGGCGGAAGATGCTGACAAGTGAGCAGTGAACAAGCAGAACATACGCCACTGCATACAGCTAAATTTTGTATTTAGGCTTAGGCTTAGGCTTAGGCTTAGGCTTAGGCTTAGGCTTAGGCTTAGGCTCTACGTATGCACAAAAGATAGGAACTTCAAAATACGTACAGTACACAGCAGTTGCTGTATGAATGAAAGCAAGCCAACTGAAAGGGGAAACGGCGGAAGATGCTGACAAGTGAGCAGTGAACAAGCAGAACATAGGTACGCCACTGCATACAGCTAAATTTTGTATTTAGGCTTAGGCTTTAGGCTTAGGCTTAGGCTCTACGTATGCACAAAAGATAGGAACTTCAAAATACGTACAGTACACAGCAGTTGCAGTATGAATGAAAGCAAGCCAACTGAAAGGGGAAACGGCGGAGGATGCTGACAAGTGAGCAGTGAACAAGCAGAACATACGCCACTGCATACAGCTAAATTTTGTATTTAGGCTTAGGCTTAGGCTTAGGCTTAGGCTTAGGCTCTACGTATGCACAAAAGATAGGAACTTCAAAATACGTACAGTACACAGCAGTTGTTGTATGAATGAAAGCAAGCCAACTGAAAGGGGAAACGGCGGAAGATCCTGACAAGTGAGCAGTGAACAAGCAGAACATACCTACGCCACTGCATACAGCTAAATTTTGTATTTAGGCTTAGGCTTTGGCTTAGGCTCTACGTATGCACAAAAGATAGGAACTTCAAAATACGTACAGTACACAGCAGTTGCTCTATTAAGAGTGCGTGAGTCGAACACGCAGCGCAGAACGGGATTACGCCCCTCTTAGCGCACGTCCCATCTCTTGTCTTCTCTCTTGTGCTCAAATCTCTTAATAGAGTACCCGCCGCGCTAAGGACTGTTCCATCTTGTCCTGCGTAATCATAACAGCAGTTGCTGTATGAATGAAAGCAAGCCAACTGAAAGGGGAAACGGCGGAGGATGCTGACAAGTGAGCAGTGAACAAGCAGAACATACGCCACTGCATACAGCTAAATTTTGTATTTAGGCTTAGGCTTAGGCTTAGGCTTAGGCTTAGGCTCTACGTATGCACAAAAGATAGGAACTTCAAAATACGTACAGTACACAGCAGTTGCTGTATGAATGAAAGCAAGCCAACTGAAAGGGGAAACGGCGGAAGATGCTGACAAGTGAGCAGTGAACAAGCAGAACATACGCCACTGCATACAGCTAAATTTTGTATTTAGGCTTAGGCTTAGGCTTAGGCTTAGGCTCTACGTATGCACAAAAGATAGGAACTTCAAAATACGTACAGTACACAGCAGTTGTTGTATGAATGAAAGCAAGCCAACTGAAAGGGGAAACGGCGGAAGATGCTGACAAGTGAGCAGTGAACAAGCAGAACATACGCCACTGCATACAGCTAAATTTTGTATTTAGGCTTAGGCTTAGGCTTAGGCTTAGGCTCTACGTATGCACAAAAGATAGGAACTTCAAAATACGTACAGTACACAGCAGTTGCTGTATGAATGAAAGCAAGCCAACTGAAAGGGGAAACGGCGGAAGATGCTGACAAGTGAGCAGTGAACAAGCAGAACATACGCCACTGCATACAGCTAAATTTTGTATTTTGTATTAGGCTTAGGCTTAGGCTTAGGCTTAGGCTCTACGTATGCACAAAAGATAGGAACTTCAAAATACGTACAGTACACAGCAGTTGCTGTATGAATGAAAGCAAGCCAACTGAAAGGGGAAACGGCGGAGGATGCTGACAAGTGAGCAGTGAACAAGCAGAACATACGCCACTGCATACAGCTAAATTTTGTATTTAGGCTTAGGCTTAGGCTTAGGCTTAGGCTTAGGCTCTACGTATGCACAAAAGATAGGAACTTCAAAATACGTACAGTACACAGCAGTTGTTGTATGAATGAAAGCAAGCCAACTGAAAGGGGAAACGGCGGAAGATGCTGACAAGTGAGCAGTGAACAAGCAGAACATACGCCACTGCATACAGCTAAATTTTGTATTTAGGCTTAGGCTTAGGCTTAGGCTTAGGCTCTACGTATGCACAAAAGATAGGAACTTCAAAATACGTACAGTACACAGCAGTTGCTGTATGAATGAAAGCAAGCCAACTGAAAGGGGAAACGGCGGAAGATGCTGACAAGTGAGCAGTGAACAAGCAGAACATACGCCACTGCATACAGCTAAATTTTGTATTTAGGCTTAGGCTTAGGCTTAGGCTTAGGCTCTACGTATGCACAAAAGATAGGAACTTCAAAATACGTACAGTACACAGCAGTTGCTGTATGAATGAAAGCAAGCCAACTGAAAGGGGAAACGGCGGAGGATGCTGACAAGTGAGCAGTGAACAAGCAGAACATACGCCACTGCATACAGCTAAATTCTGTATTTAGGCTTCCTCCTTAGGCTTAGGCTTAGGCTTAGGCTTAGGCTCTACGTATGCACAAAAGATAGGAACTTCAAAATACGTACAGTACACAGCAGTTGTTGTATGAATGAAAGCAAGCCAACTGAAAGGGGAAACGGCGGAAGATGCTGACAAGTGAGCAGTGAACAAGCAGAACATACGCCACTGCATACAGCTAAATTTTGTATTTGGTTAGGCTTAGGCTTAGGCTTAGGCTTAGGCTCTACGTATGCACAAAAGATAGGAACTTCTAATACGTACAGTACGGTGTTATTAAGAGGGAGAAGAGGAGAGAACGAGGTCTCTCTCTGTAAAATCTCTAGAGACCCGCGCGAAGGACACAGCAGTTGCTGTATGAATGAAAGCAAGCCAACTGAAAGGGGAAACGGCGGAGGATGCTGACAAGTGAGCAGTGAACAAGCAGAACATACGCCACTGCATACAGCTAAATTTTGTATTTAGGCTTAGGCTTAGGCTTAGGCTTAGGCTTAGGCTTAGGCTCTACGTATGCACAAAAGATAGGAACTTCAAAATACGTACAGTACACAGCAGTTGCTGTATGAATGAAAGCAAGCCAACTGAAAGGGGAAACGGCGGAAGATGCTGACAAGTGAGCAGTGAACAAGCAGAACATACGCCACTGCATACAGCTAAATTTTGTATTTAGGCTTAGGCTTAGGCTTAGGCTTAGGCTTAGGCTCTACGTATGCACAAAAGATAGGAACTTCAAAATACGTACAGTACACAGCAGTTGCTGTATGAATGAAAGCAAGCCAACTGAAAGGGGAAACGGCGGAAGATGCTGACAAGTGAGCAGTGAACAAGCAGAACATACGCCACTGCATACAGCTAAATTTTGTATGGGTTAGGCTTAGGCTTAGGCTTAGGCTTAGGCTCTACGTATGCACAAAAGATAGGAACTTCAAAATACGTACAGTAAACATCAGTTGCT
>JASAMW010000795.1:0-15007 GCA_030247985.1 Epsilonema sp. ZAB3_2
CGCATAAAGGTAATTATTCGACGTAACGCCCGCAGTATAAACACGGACTAATCTTCCCTGCTATATATTCCAGCGGACCTGAAAGTAGCCAAAGCCGCATTTTTCTATCCTATCTCATAAACTGAAGTATTCGTCCGTTATTGCAGAGCCGTGCCAATCAAACCCCGCGAATAAATATCAAATATCAAATGTCCCAATTTACCCCGCGTTTCCCTACGATCAGGATCGCACGTCCGTCGGCCGGGGACGGGCGGCTAGTCATAAATCGCGCTGCGCAGGGGGCGAGAGGGGGCGACGGGGCAAAAAAATCAACTATTTCCGAGCCTCCGCCCGGTCCGATGGATCGGCGAACGTAAATCACGACGGATTTCAATCTGCGCCTCCCAAACTCGGCCCCGGACCATTTTTTATCCGCCCCAGCCCCTCAGCGGGATATTCCTGTTTGCCTGTGCCTTTCTTGTTTTGCCTTTGCCTTGCGCTGGCTGGGGCTGATCGTCGGTTGCTTAACCCGATGTCGTCCACGAATACACACAATAAAGGAAGTATGTATGTACCTTATTGTACAGAACCTTATTATACTAGTACCTTATTGTACTATGTACAATAAGGTACTATGTACCTTATTATGTACCTTATTATGTACCTTATACCTTATGTACCTTATGTACCTTGAAGTATGTACCTTATTGTACTATGTACCTTATTGTACAGAATGAACATACAGATGTACAGAATGTTAGAGACCAGTACGCACGCTCGCATTGGCATATATCTGGCATGGCGGAGCAGCTTATAGTACTACTGTACATAGCTAACGCTACAGGTATAGTACTGATATCTTAAACTTGCAAAATTCTTGAATTATTGCGGCCCCAAGGCGCATAAAGCTGCGGCTGATGACTGAGTATTTGAAACAAAAAGTGTTACCATGCACCGGAATGCATCCAATGTACATAATTCTCCGACAATTTGATTCATGGTCCAAGAAAAGCGATGAAAAAGCAACAGTTGACGTGTCGCGTCAGCGTGAATATGCGCTCTGTCTGATCATATGGATAGCACATACGGAAATTATTTGGAGCGGAACCAACGCCGTTTGCAGTCTCACATCGGACAGCAAAAAACATCCAAGTCCAGTCGGCCATAAATAAAACTTTTTTAAACTTTGTGGGCATGAAAAGCTGTGGCGGTATGTTGATTTGGATGGCCAATTTACTCTGTCGCAGGCAATAAGGCTTGGTCAAATAGTAGGTGTAATCCTATGTAAGTGCTACGAACTATGTAGGTAATCGCAGACAGTAAGAGTGCACAGTACAGTACATTATGTACGGAACGTAAGGTGTACATGTATGTACGTACGTACAATATGTAGTTGTACCTAACGATGTCAGATGAAGCTGAAGATCAGAAATATCGGGCCACTGTACGTACGTACGTACTGAATCTTTTCTTACAGAGTGCAGAAGCAGTATACGGTAAAGGGTTACAAAATCTAGACCAAAACTTTGCTGTCAAGCGACAACGAACAGTACATACATACAGCTGATTGCGTCGGAAAGCGAACGAATACGAAACAGCAGCGAGTAAAGAGCGAAAAACGGGCGTCGAACCGACCCGAATCGGTGCAGGCGTTAGCTAACATTAGCTAGCTTCGCCGTTTCGCGCGCTGGATCGAAGCAGTGAAATTTGCGCGTGTGCTGCTATACCACGCAGTGGTGGCGGCGGCTCTCGTTTTATGTTTCCTCCTTCCTTATTTTAACTGCCCGTGTCGGTTATGTGCCCGTTCGTTAGCGCGGCGTCTTTATGGTGTCAATCAATCACTTCAAAATGGCCCCTTCTCTCTCTCCCTTTCCCTCCTTCACTTCACCCGCCTCTTTTTCTTTTGACCGACACCGAGTATGTACGTAAAGTACATATACCGGTTGCCACACAAGTTGCTGGATTGTTCCAGGAGAATGTGCGAGTATTACGAGTTGAGTGAGTACTATGGTGTATGTTTTTACACTTTGCGTGAGTGAGTGAACGACGGCGGTGCTACTGTGTGCAGTGGTGCGGGATTTAGTAGTCCGGCGATCGCAGGGAGGAAAGGAAGAGAAGTGGTGTGTTCTCGTACATTATGTGATGTAGTACGTAGGTTGCGGGCGGCTGGTATGCATCTTAAAGGGGCGGCTTCCTTTGAGTCGCTGGGCTGGCTGGTTGGCTTTGACAAAGTATTCGACCAACACTGCTTTATCATATCCTAATTACTAGCGGGCGTAAAAGAGAGAAGCCGCTATGCTTAGTCACTTAGCAGCTGGCTCGCACTACGTGTACGTACAAGTCGTATATGCTATTCTTGTTCACTGGCAGCACTATAAGCAGCGAACATCCTTTTGCTACTTGTGTTATGTAGTGTGCGTGTACGCAAATGCAGCATAGACATTAGCTAGCAATAAGCAGCACAAAGCGGCAAAGTAAAAGGGGTAAGCTCAAAGTGTACCATCCAACAACCAACGGTCGGATGTTGGATGGATACGCATTCATGCATTGCTTGACCGTGTTGTTCTTGGTGATAAATCTCCAGAGGCGCAGACATAAGCGAACCACAGTCGCGAGCGTGCTAATGATAGGCAAAGAATGAATGAAACGCCAAAGCACTTTGTGCCTTACGGATAACATGCATTAGCTAACGTGCTGTCTGACTGCTCATAAATTACCGCAACACAACATACAATACTATACCCTTGCGTGTGTAATTATTATTAGCTGCGGCCAAACCTGTGTGCATGTTCTTGATTGGCTAACATCTGCTTCTTCCTAAAAAAAGAAAGACCCGCAATGAAAGAATGCTTCCCCTATTTTCTGCACCAACACAGCCGTCTCAAGCTTACGGTAGCTACGTAGCTTATCCAAACCAAAAGGAAAGACCTTTGGACCACACTGCAATTTGTTTACGTCAGCCTTCAGTTTATACTTCTTCCACCGTATGTACGTATGTACGTATCTGTCTGTATGCAACAAGCGAAGAAAATAAGAAGAAAGGATGCCGACGTAGCCATCCGGAATCAGCTAGGGGAGCTTTTTGTCATAGCCTGCCTCATCAGGCACGATCCAGACCGCCTCCAGAAGCAATGGGAGATCCAGAGACAAACAGAAGGCGAACGAAGAGGGAAAATGTCTTCTACGTATGTAGAATACATATGCAACAGCAAGATGGCGCACTACTAGTACTTACTGAACTGAGGGAGATAGGCGCAAGCCCGCGAGAAAACTCGTCACGTGACGATCGGGCGTCAGCCAATCAGAGCGCTCCGGCGCGTTAAGGCATGTACGTACGTACGCGCCGGCGCTGGAGGAGCTGCCGTTAACAGGACGAGTACAATAAATCCTGCGGCGAGCGTGGCAGGCAACAAAACTACATACGTTATGTATAGGCAGACCACCACGCACGCGCAAAAGTCGCTGCCTGCCCTGCCTACTGAACAGCCTGCCTGCCTGATAGTAGGTGCCTAGTAGATCCGCGACTAGCGTTCGGGGAGGCAATATTTCTAGTTTATGGGCACTCTTGAAACCTTATCACTCATTTTTATGGCCGACAGAATGAATTCCGACCCCATTTCACAGGCGGGAGGCGATGTCAAGTTTCACCTTCAACAACAACAGCAACCACCACCCATACAGCCGCCAGTCCCCGGCTCAGCCCCCAATTCGCAACGCGCCGGTGCAACGTCGGTCACTGCGGTTACTGGACCATCCAGCTGGACAATGCCCACTCCGGATGGGTACGGAGCGGTCGCTTCCACAACTCACACCGGATACTATTCGGATCACCATCACACGACCGGCGGCGCCGCCTCTACCGCCTGCGCCACGCCGACGGTTGGCAGAATTAGCGTAGACGGCGGCTATAATCTCTCCAGCAGATCCGGCGCGGATGCTCCAGCTTTCGCCCCCTCCAATTACAGTTCCTGTGCATACGCCAGCGGCGGCGGTGGCTACCCAACCAGCGGAGGTCGCAGCGCAGCCAACATCCAGCCTGCGGTTCCTCAAAGTTGCGCAATGGCCACCCAACAGCAAGCTTCGTCTCTCGGTCATGGAGGCGGAGGAGGAAGCATGAGCAGCCGATTGGGACCCGGTCTGGCAATTCCTACTGAGTCGGCCATGGATTTACCGGCCGCGGACCGCCGATTTCTGTCTCCAGAGATCCAGCAAGACCAGCGAGCCAGCTGCAGAACCAGCGCCACTGCAACGACTGGAACAGCTGCAGCGGGACTGGGCCCGGGAACGGAGCGGAGTTCGGTGGGCGGGGATTCCATCGGAGGACGCTTGACGACGTCGGGAGGCGAAACGTCGACGGAACTGGACTCGGAAGAGACGAGTTTGCAAGATGAGCAGGATGATCTGCAAGAGGAGGAGGAGGATGAGGACGGGAAACCGTCGACTTCCTGCTCCACTTCTGCCGCGGGAGACGGCGAGGAAAAGGAGGACGGAGACGGAACGAAGCCGCAAATTTATCCGTGGATGAAACGGCATCATTCGACCAATGGTAAGAAAGAAATGAAAGAGGTGGAAAACCATGAACGTTGACGCCGACAAGCTGTAAGAGACCGTTGGGTTCGAATCCTGGCTAAAGTACCGCACTGTACAGTGGAGCATAAAGTTATTTTGTGCCCCCAACCACACACACGGCAACTGTTTATGCCATGAGTGAGTTCGGTGTCAGCGTTCATTGTTTTGCCAAACAACGACCACGCGTTCATGGTGACTCTAAAAACAAAAGCACTGGTCCATATTCGGCCGGCTGGTCAGTGCGGTATGTACAGTTTCGTCTCTGAAACGCTCGGATTCCATTCTGTAAACCACCCACCACAACGTCTTCCCTTATTGATGTCCCTCCCTCTAAACAGCTTCTTGCGCGCATGAAAACTTTTTACTGTGCGAGGCCAGGGGGATGTTGTGGGGCTAAGAATGCATTTTCCCATAGCCCCACAACATTCGGTCCCCCTCAAAAAGTTAACATTCTGTCCCTGGTTTTGGCGGCCCGCATTAAGACTCTTGTTCTTCTGCAACGTTGGTGGTCCCTTCCTTTTGCTTGTTTGAGAAGCCGCGGCGCTTTGCAGCAGCAGACTTTGTTGCAGCCTGCAGTCGAGTGATGCTGCACTGCTGCCACGATGCGCCACCTGCATCAATCAGTTGCGCGGGGCGCTGTCAAACGAAGCTTTGCACAGCAGTTTAGCACACAAACAGCTTGAAGCTTGAATGCGGCTAATGAAAAGACACAAGCAGAACGAAGAATGAGGGGCGGGAAAGTTTCTCGCAAAATTGCACCAAGAATGAATGCCAAGTTTCTGTGCACTTTTTCTCATTCTACAATACTTTTCCTTACCGTGTTTGGTGTTAGCGAACAGTTGGCCACTTAGTAACCGTGCTTGGGCCAATGCTGGTCGGCTATTGTACGTACGTACACTGGTACTGTACATTCATTTAGGCTTCGGCTGCTGTGAAAAAAACTGTTTTGAAAAAACTGTTTTAGGCTTAGGCTTAGCGCTTTGGCTTGTAGGCTTAGGCTTAGGCTTAGGCTTAGGCTTAGGCTTAGGCTTAGGCTTAAGATTATGCTTAGGCTTAGGCTTAGACTTTGACACGCTTTTTGATCGGGTGCGTTGATTGGGAGACCCGAAGACAAGAGTGGGAAGAATGGGGAGTCGACCGGGTGCGAGAGTCGAACACGCAGTGCAGTTCGGCCTCATCGGTCTCTCTCTCTCTACTGTACGTACCTACATGCTGTACGTACGTACGTTGGTACAAGCTGATTACAGTAACCGCCGCTGCTTCACCTGTCTGCATATTTGTGCGCAATGCCGCAGGAAAGCTCAAAGTAACGAAACCTGGTTGGCTTACTGTAGCTTTGACAAGCCAGTTTTAATTTTATTATCTGCTCTCCAGTGAAGCCTGTCGTCTCTCTATCCGCGTTTTTCATATTTTGCATTGTCGTATATCCGTATTACAGTGTATGACGCTATAGGTTGGATAGTCTGCGCATTGTTTGGGAGGAGTGTCGGTTACCTGGACAACAGCACACTGCGCATATACGCGACACACGCTTTCGATTGAACAACAAATGCTTTTAGGGGACGATTTATGATAGTCAAATATGCCGCGATGACACTCCACTTAATACCGACAACCGAGCATCTGTGTTCGGAACGCTTACAGTACTTTACATACCTACCTTTGTTTCGATCGCGTATTTGTTTAGTGAACATACTGTACGGTCAAACACGGTCGAACATACTCGTCCACCACCCACGTTGCTTGTTTGTGTCACGCGTCACGAAACCACCCCACGCAGCCGATGAAGCTGGTCATATTATGTGAAAGGAATTGAATACAGGTTTCCAGTTCAGTTGCATTTTCGTACTGTATGTACGTTGTTACCACCATGGAACGAAGCGAGGGTGCTTTTCCTCTGGGTCATTCACAGACAACTTTATAGTTGTCTATATTCCCGTACTGAATTGCGCTCGGCTTGTTGGACCCATATTGAGCTAAGGGGGACACTTTAGCGGTAGGCGGAGCTAAAGAGGGGAAAGAGCTGCCGCAGACACGTAGTGAACAAAAATTTTTTCGACTTTTGTGCTTCTAACTTAGCCACCATGGCCAAATTGGCACTGCCGCACTTTCTACCATAATCCTCAAACACTCTTCTATCAGTAAGCTGAATCTGCTATATTAAATTTTTAACTTTGCCATTGTACCTTTTACCAGACAGCTGGAAAATCTGAGCTTCTTCAGTACTGGAAAGGGGAAGAAAGCAGCTGTCTGGCATGTTCACGTGCTTTTCACAGCAAGGAGAGGCCGAAAATTCATGTGCCGCACACGGGATCTGATGGAGCAAAGGCTTACCAGAGCTGTACCCAAAGCTCGTGGCAATCTGTGCAACTTGCTCATTGTACTTTTGCAGAAATGTGCGGGAAACCAGCGATTTGGCACTGTGCCTACATGCGTTTCAAGGCGCCCACCGTCCCTTCGCATGGGCAAAAAACTGTTTCCAGCTAGCGTTCCAGTTTTTTATGTTTCTTTGTGCTCCCTTTCAAAAGCAAGAATTCATAAAGCCGTTTCTCAATACAAAACTAAGTAGGCCATTATATGTACTGGAATGTTATGAGATTTATCATAAGAAGTGTACACAGCTAACAATGTACTGCTATTCATGTAATATCTCATTTATAACCCAAGCATTCATTCCTTTGCGACTGTAATAAACCATAGCAAATAAACTTTTCCCAAAAAGGGTATTTTGGTGAAAATGCAATGTTTTGATATGAGTGTCTTGTGAAATTGTTGGGATATCCATGAAAAATTACAGCAAGGCCAGGTTACAGCTTATGAATTCTTGTCCCTTCTATCGCCCGAGAAGGGAGGGAGGTTTTTGTGGGCTGAAGTCTGTATAGCTAATGTCCTCCGCGTCAGCAGCTGTAAAAACTCACGCTTTATGATTGGCTATCCCTACCCCGAAAAGCTCCACCCAAATTCCTTATCTGCTCCCCTTAGCTCAATATGTGCAATGGTCCATGAAATGTCTTTTCCTAAACTTCGCAAAAAATTTTTCACAATACGAGTTGAACTCAATATTTCTATTTGGTGCTGTTGTTAAAAATTTTGTGCGAAGTTCAGGAAAAGACATTTCATGAACCATTGCAGGTCCAACAAGTCGAGCGCAATTCAGTACGGGAGCATAGACAACTATAAAGTTGTCTGTGAATGACCCAGAGGAAAAGCACCCTCGCTTCGAATGTGGGCAGTACCTTTACGTAGGTACGTTCGTAGCGTAGGCCTACGCACATGAGTAGGGTACAGTGTAGGTAGGTAATCGTGCTTAGGCAAAGTGTGTACGGTAGGTAAATCTGGCAGCTTTTCCCGTTTCACCTGTCAAATTTCTCAACAATAGCAAAGCAACTTTCAAAGCACAGGAATTCGGCACTGTCTGTCTCGTCTCATGGAAGGTGTTGTCTGCTGCATTACCATTCAACCATGATAGCGAATGAGTGCAATGCCACTCAGAAATCTATATGTACATACATAACATACTGTGCGTAGTGTAACGTTGTGTACCTACTGTATGCATATTTATTTCTCCTGTCCTGAGTGCATTTATGTTCTTTTTGCTGTGGCCATACTGTTATTCTTTGCTGCCCTCTGCATCCCGATCCCTTGAGGACCCGTCGAAGCGTCCCAAGGTCGGGTTCGGGTCCCACACATTCGCCAGGCGTCCGACCGTCTACGTGCACCCCACACGACGACAACCAAGCGACCACCCAAGCAGCCTTAAAAATCGCTTCCTCAAAAATACACTATATCACTTCACAGGCAACCTATGGGGAACGCACGTACATAAATACATAATGCATCCGTGGCCACAAAACAACAAAGATCCCAAAAACAACAAACGGCACGAAAGGGGGAGAAGCGGCTCCTACACTATCCCTATACCTTTGGTTTCTTTGCATCCCTAGCCACCCCTCCCGGTGGTTTAGCTGCTCCAAAAATGTTTATCTTCTAATAAACCACAGCGAGAGCTTTTCCCCACAATAATAATTTATTCTTTTTTTATAGTAGCGGTATATGCTAGTAGTATTTCTTTTTTGTTGTTCCCCTTTTCATAGCACACCCCGCCTGTTTTTTTCATTCTTTTTTTTTGTCTAATATATAACCGTTCCTAAGGTCTTAGGGTTGGTCTTATTCATTATTGAGGTTATACTATTTAGAGCTTTCGAGGTCTATAACAATCTTCATACTCGCTACACACATAACAAACTATTAATTTAAGGTTAACTATACAAATCGACATTTGGATAGGTTTCCAACCTCTCAAAAGCTCACCTCCTTATAGATCACTAACACCATTATTCCTTTTAATCTCTCCCTTAAAAAATTAAGATCATGTGTCGTGGGTAGGCCCAGCACTTAAACCACACCCCCGGAGGGATCAAAAGGGTGGGGGCGACCAGATAGCCCCCCAAAACCAACACACCCCGTGCGCTGTATGCCCATCCAACCCTTAGGGATCAATCGTCGTCGCCCCCAAACCGACCCCCCACCGAGATCCCCCCTCCTTCCTTTTTTTTATTGTTAGGGAGCTTTGTTTTGTGGCCCACATTTTCGTGGTTCCCTATATCCTTAATATATATGTATTTTAGGAGCTTTTTAGGCGGGGCCTTGGTGTCGTCTTGGGGCACGTAGACGGTCGGACGCCTGGCGATGTGACCCCCACTTGGGACTCACCCAGGATCGGGATGCGGGAGCAAAGAAAATAGCCAAGCAAAAAGATAAACATCAGGACAGGAGAAATAAACATCATACAGTAGGTACACAACGTTACACTACGCACAGTATGTTAGTATGTACATATAGATTTTAGGGCATTCATCATTCCTATCATGGTGAGGTATGCAGCAGACAACACCTTCATGAGACGAGACAGACAGTGCCGAATTCCTGTGCTTTGAAAGTTGCTTTGCTATTGTTGAGAAATTTGACAGGTGAAACGGGAAAAGCTGCCAGATTTACCTACCGTACACACTTTGCCTAAGCACGATACCTACCTACACTGTACCCTACTCATGTGCGTAGGCCTACGCTACGAACGTACCTACGTAAAGGTACTGAACAACGTAATACAGTACGAAAATGCAACTAACTGGAAACCTGTATTCAATTCCTTTCACATAATATGACCAGCTTCATCGGCTGCGTGGGGTGGTTTCGTGACGCGTGACACAAACAAGCAACGTGGGTGGTGGACGAGTATGTTCGACCGTGTTTGACCGTACAGTATGTTCACTAAACAAATACGCGAACGCGATCGAAACAAAGGTAGGTATGTAAAGTACTGGAAGCGTTCCGAACACAGATGCTCGGTTGTCGGTATTAAGTGGAGTGTCATCGCGGCATATTTGACTATCATAAATCGTCCCCTAAAAGCATTTGTTGTTCAATCGAAAGCGTGTGTCGCGTATATGCGCAGTGTGCTGTTGTCCAGGTAACCGACACTCCTCCCAAACTATGCGCAGACTATCCAACCTATAGCGTCATACAATGTAATACGGATATACGACAATGCAAAATATGAAAAACGCGGATAGAGAGACGACAGGCTTCACTGGAGAGCAGATAATAAAATTAAAACTGGCTTGTCAAAGCTACAGTAAGCCAACCAGGTTTCGTTACTTTGAGCTTGCGGCCTGCGGCATTGCGCAGAAATATGCAGACAGGTGAAGCAGCGGCGGTTACTGTAATCAGCTTGTACCAACGTACGTACGACCTAAATCCAACCTAAACCTGTCCAACCTAAAGGGTGTCCAACCTAAATTTACACAAAATTCAATTGAGCATAACTTCCGTCTTAAGAGGCAGAGAAAGATGGGACGTAGCTCATCTGAAAGCTCAATTCAAGAGCTATATTTTGGTATGTCTGCCGTTTCTGTATGTCCTTCCATTCGCGAGTGAGAGCGATTCTCGCAGACCACCTCAAAAAACGTTTTCCCAAAACTGAATTTAAAACAATTTTCAGCTAACGGAGCTAATTGAGGAATAACTGGACTAAAACATGGCAATGTGAATGCGATATAGCAAAAGGATTAACCAGCGATCTCTTTCATTATACCTGACCCACTGGAAATGAAATGCTAGCATTTTCAAGCGCTTAGTTTGACAAAATGCTCGAACAAACCAAAGTGGTGGTATTGCAATGTGAAGGTTCAGCATTGAGGGTGGATATTTGGGTAACAAAGTGCATAAATGCATGCAAAAGGTCATACCACACAGTGGGATGAATGAGTTAAAGGGTGTTGGTGGGCGACATTCACTTTATGCCAACCAATCTCTGGCTGAAGCAAAGAATAGGCTGATGCCAAGGAAATTGCTGTGGGCTTCAGTTTTGGGAAAACGTTTTTTGAGGTGGTCTGCGAGAATCACTCTAACTCGTGAACGGTAGGGCGTACAGAAACGGCAGACATACCAAAATATAGCTCTTGAATTGAGCTTTCAGATGAGCTACGTCCCCATCATTGTTTTGTGTTTTCTCTGTACAGCTCTATAGAAAGAGAGAAAAAAAAAAAAAAAAGACGGAAGTTATGCTCAATTGAATTTTGTGTAAATTTAGGTTGGACACCCTTTAGGTTGGACAGGTTTAGGTTGGATTTAGGTCGTACGTACGTTGGTACAAGCTGATTACAGTAACCGCCGCTGCTTCACCTGTCTGCATATTTCTGCGCAATGCCGCAGGCCGCAAGCTCAAAGTAACGAAACCTGGTTGGCTTACTGTAGCTTTGACAAGCCAGTTTTAATTTTATTATCTGCTCTCCAGTGAAGCCTGTCGTCTCTCTATCCGCGTTTTTCATATTTTGCATTGTCGTATATCCGTATTACATTGTATGACGCTATAGGTTGGATAGTCTGCGCATAGTTTGGGAGGAGTGTCGGTTACCTGGACAACAGCACACTGCGCATATACGCGACACACGCTTTCGATTGAACAACAAATGCTTTTAGGGGACGATTTATGATAGTCAAATATGCCGCGATGACACTCCACTTAATACCGACAACCGAGCATCTGTGTTCGGAACGCTTACAGTACTTTACATACCTTTGTTTCGATCGCGTTCGCGTATTTGTTTAGTGAACATACTGTACGGTCAAACACGGTCGAACATACTCGTCCACCACCCACGTTGCTTGTTTGTGTCACGCGTCACGAAACCACCCCACGCAGCCGATGAAGCTGGTCATATTATGTGAAAGGAATTGAATACAGGTTTCCAGTTCAGTTGCATTTTCGTACTGTATGTACGTTGTTACCAGTACCTTTACGTAGGTACGTTCGTAGCGTAGGCCCACGCACATGAGTAGGGTACAGTGTAGGTAGGTATCGTGCTTATAGGCAAAGTGTGTACGGTAGGTAAATCTGGCAGCTTTTCCCGTTTCACCTGTCAAATTTCTCAACAATAGCAAAGCAACTTTCAAAGCACAGGAATTCGGCACTGTCTGTCTCGTCTCATGGAAGGTGTTGTCTGCTGCATCACCATACAACCATGATAGCGAATGAGTGCAATGCCACTCATAAATCTATATGTACATACGTAACATACTGTGCGTAGTGTAACGTTGTGTACCTACTGTATGTATGTTTATTTCTCCTGTCCTGAGTGCATTTATGTTCTTTTTGCTGTGGCCATACTGTTATTCTTTGCTGCCCCTGCATCCCGATCCCTTGAGGACCCGTCGAAGCGTCCCAAGGTCGGGTTCGGGTCCCACACATTCGCCAGGCGTCCGACCGTCTACGTGCACCCCACACGACGACAACCAAGCGACCACCCAAGCAGCCTTAAAAATCGCTTCCTCAAAATACACTACATCACTTCACAGGCAATCTATAGGGAACACACGTACGTGCATAATGCATCCGTGGCCACAAAACAACACAACAGCAACATCCCCTAACAATAACAACAACAAACGGCAAGCGAAAAGGGGGGAGAGAGAGATCCTTTCGTCGGTGGTTGGCTGGTCGGTTTTCGGGAGCTGCGGACGACGATTGATACCCTAAGGGTTGGATGGGCATACAGCGCACGGGGTGGGTTAGTTGGTTTATTTCTTTTGGCACTGCCCGGCGAGAGGGCCATTAATCTGGTCGCAGCCCCACCCCTTTTGATCCCTCCGCGGCCGGGTGTGGTTTAAGTGCTGGGGCCTACCCACACAGTACACATGCATAGTCGTGTGTCTTGTTTGAGAGATAGAGTACGTACGTACACACGTATGTAAACGGCATAGGATGGACCACCTTGCGTACACTGTGGTGTACAACATGGAGAAAAGACCCAAACGAAGCGAGAGGGGCGGGGAAAAAGAACCCAGATTTCTTTCGCGCTTCTAGTACGTACTGTACGTATGTACTTACCAAGGACCAGAAGGTTCAAATAGGCGGCATTGATTGATGGTGCTGAATCTGTTTGGTTCTATAGTAGCGGTACTATGCGGTGTGTACAGTACAGGCTGGTTACTGTACAGTACTATCAGATGGCTACTGTATGCATACTACCTTTAAGTGAAGGTGTGAGGGCAGATTTCTCGCTATTTTGGGGACGTGGGTGATGGCTGATGACCATTTTTGACAATGGAGCTCTCATTTGATCAAAAAGTTGGCCTCGCTTTTGTCCAGCCCCAGGACCAGGGGTCACACCAATATTGTTGCCCCGGGCTTGGCGCAAATCGATCTCAGCAGTCAACCAAAATTGTCAATCACTACCATCACCTCATCACATTGCTTCGTATTCATTACTGTATGTACGTATGTACGATCTCTTGACTTTTAGCAGAATTTGTCTCCTCTGAAAGGTAGGTACATAGCTGGCCGTTGGTGTTCATGATGAAATTACTGTACATGCGAGAATCAGTGCACAGAATTTGTTCATCCAGCATTCCTCGTATAGCTTCGTAAACAGTCAGTATAAATCCTCAACACACAAATGAACCCCATACCACGACCCCATGTAAACCCTATACTGTAATGCCGCGTTTATAACCCCCGGGGGTTAATAAAACGTTAGTGGCCGATTAGGGGGGCTATATACGAGGGGGGTTATACAAGAGGGGGGTTATATTCGAGGGCTTTTTCCAACAGCACCCGATACGGGGTTTTTTGACCTCCTGAGCTCAAATTTGACCTTATTTGGGGTGTTTTCTGAGGCAATAACCTGATACCTGGTGAAAACTGACGCATAACATCTCAGAAATTGTCAAAGAGTAATTTTTTAAGAAATTGTAAGGAGACATAATTTTGTCCGTCAGGTAGAAAGTGTAGGGAAAGCTGTCAGATGCACTGTTTTTGCAGCAAATCGCAGTAAAACAGTGTTTTGATGATGATGATGATGATGATGATGATGAATAAATTTACTGTTACCACAAGGTTTTGCAAAGAACATAACATAAACCAAATACATAACATACCGCCCGGCGCAAAGATGCAGCCGGAAGCACTTACTGAGTATCCGCACGTGACGAGTCACCCAGCAGTACCCCCAACAACATCAGTTCGTCAGGCCTCAAATATTAAATCACTTTGCCCTAAAGCCATGAAACTCCACTGTTTGGGGCCAATTTGCCCTCTTACATCCAGTGGTGCTTCTTACCTAAGTGGCTGGAGCCTGTTCCATTGCATTAGCAATGGACCAAGCTCCTAACAGTAGGAGAGGAGATAGTGTCTGCAACGAGGCCGAAGCCTCAGACGTCAAGAAGTCCCCTCCCCTTATAAAACTTTGAAAAGTCTACGGTACATAATTTTTGCTTGAAGATGGCGATCGATGGGGATTCAACAACTAGTCTGCGGCAAGTAATTCCACAAGTTTACAATCCTGTTTGAGAAAAACTGCTCGACATAGTTTGTTCTAACCCGGCGCTTCAAGAGTGCCCATGGGTGCTGTCTACTTGAATACTGACCCGTTCTACGTGTAAAATATTGGTTCGTTGGTATGTCCAACAAACCACGCACCATCTTGTATACCATGATCATATCCATATAGATTCTTCGCAACTCCAACGATTGCATTTGCAGAAAGCATTTGCATTTGCATTTGCATTTCTTCGCGTTTTCTATGCAAAAAGCATTGATTTTTACTGTCGTGTGGGGTTTTTTGTTGGGGGTTTAAAACAGGGCAAATGAGCTCAGTGACCGGTTAGGGGGGGTTATATACGAGGGGGGGGGGGGGGGTAATATTTCGAGGGGGTTATAAATGCGGCATTACAGTACATATACACGTACCACAAAGCTCCCGCCCTTATTTTTTGTTTTGGGTGCTTTTTCACCTAATGCTTCTTGCTCTAGCTAACCCACCAAGTCGTTCGTCCATTGGACCGGACAGATGCTTCTTCGCGCAGCTTTGCGTTCGTCTAAAAGATGCCGACTCGAGACGTCAGACAAACCGTGAAAGAGCGGCTTTCAGCTTTAAGAGTTTTTCTGTACACACGATGC
>JASAMW010000797.1:0-15667 GCA_030247985.1 Epsilonema sp. ZAB3_2
ACAGGAAATGCGAAATTTTGAGGGTGTCCGTGAACAATGCACACACCAGGGAAAACTTGCCTTAACGTCTCATCGCCATGTTTTTCTGAGCGTGGACTCCTGTACTACTAGTGAAGTATCTGGTGATATCTAATTCCAACTGTTTTCACTTCCTGATACCATATGATCATCCGTCTGCATGTTTTCCGTTCGCTGTTTCCGCTCCGGTCGCGCTCGCTGCGCTCGTCTTCGTACTATGCAGGGACAACTGTCTATGCATGGACAACTATCTAAATGCAGTCCAGCTCTCTCCTGGGCCAACTAAAGCGAGTTGGAAGGAGTTCAAGATATCGATCGAAAGCGTGTTACAAGATCTCTTTAACGCGCCATAGAGCGCCGCTTGAAACGGCCAATCTGTGGCGCTATTCTTGATTGAAACGATAACTTTTCAAACACGTTTTTCTTGGATAACTTTGCGTAGAGGCAACGTAGAGAGGCGCCGCAGGTACCGATCGATTCCTCTCGTCAAGACGCGTTGAACGGTATGCCGCATGTTGAAAAATACCCAGTGGTGTTCCTTTGGAACACCCACGCATGGTTTTTGGGGCGTTCTTCGGCGTGTCGTACTGCGCCGTATACAAAAGCTTTGGCGCTGCCGTTTGATGTACGTGTAGAGGAAGACTCATGCTTTATTCACATTATGACTTGTCACCTTTATCTTGCGTACAACGGCTACGAGGAAGCCTCAAAGTTGGCTCCGAAACAGGGCGATGAGACCTTAACTGAAATTTTAACAAGAGAGTGAACTGGGCCCGTTTGCACAAAACTTTAGCCGGCCGGTTATCCGGCCAGTTGGCGCCAAAATGGAAATTTTCAATTGCTCAAAGGAAGCCGGTCAAATCCAAGCCGGCCGGTTATTTCAACCGCCCGGTTAACCGCCCAGTTAGCAGGCCGGTCAAAATTGGTTTGCACGAAGAAAATAACCAGCCGGTTAACCGGCCGACTCTAACCTACCTCGGTAAAGGTAGATTAGGCAGTTGGTTACCAACAAATACACATTGAATGCAGTATGTCGGAGTTGGTATAACGCCGAAAGATGACACGGAAAATGACGCTATATTTCTTGTGGTCTTTTTATTATTTTCCAGCGGAACAGCATAAGCACAGGCATTATTGCAGGAACTTGAGGGAGAACAGGCACCGGTACTTCCAAACATTTTTGACTACCCTAGTATGTACATACATAACTCCATGTCCATACCTTGAAACTCTTGTCAGCCAAAAAGAAAAAGTAAATTCTTCTCAAACTGCTATCTGTCACAGCTGTATCAGTCAAACAAGTACGTGCATAAGTGAAATCTCCGTTTCATAATGGAGCGTAATGAAAGCTGAGCACTGTAACAGTCAATCTTTATTGGTCTTCCATCAGAAGCTTTTTACTGTTCGTTGATCAGCATTCTATCCAACTTTATTAGTGCTGATTTCTGTTGAGTCCAAGCAAATCGAACAAGCTGTTGTGCGTGACGACGCATGAGCATTGACCGGGAACCCGGATCATCTTCCATTGCGGATTCTCCTTGTCCATTCCACTAGTCGGGTCGTTGACGACAGCCGCCACCAGATTGTGACGTGTCTCACACTTGGAACGCACCCTGCGGGGATAGAACGACACATTACAAGGAACCGTACAACGAACAGCATACGTATGTGTAACGAAACGTATGTGTAACATACGTACACATATTATGTGTAACCGCACAACGAACAGCATGTGTACAACATATGTACAAGTATGCACTTGTATCTACCGTATTTACCGGTGCATAAGTACTGTAGTCCCGGGCAATGTAAAAATTGAGAGGTCCATTATGGCTATGCATAGGATAAGACATTTTTTGAGATGAGAGGTGCACAGAGGCATATTTTGAGGTCAAAAGCACGTGTTGTAGGGGATAATTGAAGTCAAAACAGGGTTATTCTTAGTACAATACACCCAAGGAGACTTATTCATGGGCATTACACTACACACACCTTAGCTTGGTGTGGGATTGGCTATGTTGGTAGCTTATGACCAGCTTACATTAGAAAACAAACATCAGAGTGAAATAGGCATACCCGGATTTGACGTGCTTGCAAGGCTTTCCCTCGTATTCTGCAGCGCATTGAACTGTGTAGAAATGCTGCTCTTCAAACAGGAAGTGCATGACATCAACTTCCACACCTTCCATTGCTGTAACAAACACCATCATGCATAGCGGGTGAACTGTGGAGATGACTACAATGAGTTACAGTACGTATATAGGTATACTGTACAGTACCTTTGTTGCCACTGAATGTACTAAAATGGTCCTACTCGAGAATGCGGAGATTTCCAAGCTCAAAAAAGCTCATTGCATAGCATACAACATGATTATGATCGAATTGAACCATACATACGTGTACATGTACTACCAAGACTACTTAGGGGAAGAGAGACTAAGCCAGCTACATATATTGGCTTCGTGTTCCATGCTACGGCCGTATTGGTCCCAATCGGGGGCCCCTATGACAATGCATGCAAAAGTTCGTTTTCGTTTTCTTTCTTTTTGTTCACTGCGGGGGCCCCCAATCTGGGGCCCGGGCCCCCGATCGGGGGCCCCTTTCTCTATTTTACATCGATCTACGGGGGCCCCCGATGGGGGGCCCATTGGGGGGGCCCATTGGGACCAAAACGGCCGCAGCATGGAACACGACGCCAATACTAGCTGGGCTGGCTTAGTCTCTCTTCCCTTATGTAGTCTTGGTACTATCAAGAATAATATAAGCTAACAAGAATGAAACACTTCACGCAAAAACACGGTCCAACCCTGCCGCATTTTGACTCGATTACAATAGTCGATGATTACAATAGTCGATGATTACAATCATCGAACATTGATTAGAATAGTCGATGATTACAATGAACGATCGTTGATTGTAATCATCGATGATTACAATCAACGAAAGTTGAAAACAATCAATCCCTTTATTCCAATCAAGGTATTGTATATTGCGAAATCCTATAAAACAATGTACTTTCGTGCATTAGAATCAACGTTCCTTTATTACAATAGCTTTTAGTGCAAAAGAATACACTTTCATTAGAATGCAGGTTCCATGAAATAAATAAAACATGCATTGTAATGCACTTTCGATGATTACAATAGTCACAATCATCGAACGTTGATTAGAATAGAGGGATTGATTGTAATGCACTTTCGTTGATTGTAATTATCGATGATTACAATCAACGATCGTTCATTGTAATCATCGACTATTCTAATCAATGTTCGATGATTGTAATCATCGACTATTGTAATCATCGACTATTGTAATCGAGTCAAAATGCGGCAGGGTTGGACCGTGTTTTTGCGTGAAGTGTTTCATTCTTGTTTGCTTATATAATTCTTGGTACTATCTCCCACTTATTATTTCGGAAAGCTGCGCAATCTCTTAACCGACCCCATCGCATCGTGGCCTGTCTATTCATATCTTACTGATTGCTTTGTCGAGAACTTCCCATTTTGACACAGAAGGACAGACTTCAACTTCGTTTGAGTCGGTACCGTCATCCGCTTTTATCTTCTCTGCTCCTAACGTCAATAAAGTATCGGGTGTAAGTACAATACTACAGTCTTGGATTACTTACTGTTACTACTTCTAAATAATCGCCTTCTTACGCCATATTTATCACGATAGTGTTACATAATTACTTAGTTATGTCTTGAGATATAATTAAAAAATAATTGCCAAGTTTCGGGACAAGGAGTCGGGGAGAGGGACTTGGGCCAAGACAAGGATATCTCGTTAGTGCCAAGATAGTATAAGCGAGATATCCTGCTAACGAGATAAAGAAAAGCAGTTTGCTCTAAAATGGCTAAATCAAACCTGCTAAAAGCGTCAATGCCGTCGCTGCAGTTAAGAGAATCGAAACTGTAATCACTGTCATCATATCCGGTGCGTTGACAAGACTGGCGCACCAAAAATATGCATATATAATCAAGAATAACCGCGCGACACTTTTCCAGTGCCCTATCCACAAAATTAAAAACAGAAAGGCAGGTGCCTCCGCTCTACGTACAGACGTCACCTGCGATTTCTCGGCGGGCATTTCCGCTTGCGTTTACGCACGATGTCCAATGGGACAACACACCGACGCAATAATATATTGGCCAGGTGCTATTTCTCCAAGGAAATAACAAACCATAGGCAATACAATGTAAGCATGTATTATGATTCTATCAACGTACTTACATAGGTTACTCAATCAATAGAGTGAGGGTATAGCTTTGAGTTTGTACGTGATGATCGAGTGAAAGTCGTGTCTTGGTTAGGCCGGGGTTAGGTACCAGTACCATGTAATATTGTAGAATATGCACAATAAAGGACACAGGGTCTGGGTCTGGTGTCTGATCTGGGCTGGACACACAGCAAGTAATTTTTTTAAATATTACATTGGCTTACCTGCTGCTGTAAATAACATGACGATGACCGTACTAGTTACTGCTGCGGCGAACAAAGTTGCACTTGAGCCACCCATTTTGACCTACAAAAACAGTACAAGAACATGACGTCCGTACTAAACTGGCAGAATAGAGGTCCCATCTTGGTCCAAAATCCACGTGCCCTCAGGCTGCCAGAGCCGGTCGTACAAAAGATGACATTTAATTCAAAAATCTAATCGACAATCTTCTACATACAGTACAAAGACTGCGCAACACACGCCGGAATGTCATCCATCAAGCTCTCACAAGAGCCGTATATCCTGGGTCGGTGAAGACAGCTTGAAAAGCCATACATAGGCTGTCTATGCGCTGCGTAAAAAGTGCGACGCCCGCCCCGTAGACAATTGCGAAAGAAGAGGACCAGAACTTGGCGCGCGTTTCCCAACTGTCTACGCGGCGCATAGACAGCGTTTTGTTTTTTCACTGTCTGCACCGACCCAGGATGTACGACTTTTGTGAGAGAGAAACTACCGTACATATTGTTGGGTGTAAAAATCGAGAGGTTTGGTGGGGTTATATACACTAGGGGTATATACAGGGGATACCGTATTTACCTGTGCATAGCCCCCTATGCATAGCCCCCTATTGGCAAAACAAAAGATGACCCATGCATAGCCCCCATGCATAGCCCCATATGTACTGTACAGTACTTGAAGCTGCCTATATAAGCTGGTCATAAGCAACCCATAACCACTCTCACACCAAGTTAAAATGCCTATAAGCCTGCTTGGGGGTGTATTGTACTAGAATAACCCTGCTTTGACCTCAATTATGCCCTAAAACACGTGCTTTTGACCTAAAAAGTATGCCTCTGCGCACCTCTGAAAAACATAAAAAATTTTCCATGCATAGCCCCCTATGCATAGCCCCCCATGCATAGCCCCATAAAGGACCTCTCAATTTTTGCATAGCCCCGGGGCTATGCACAGGTAAATACGGTAAAAAATTACATGGGACAAAATTTATTTGTTTGTGAGAGGTGTGTAGAGGCATGTTTTTGAGGTCAAAAGGATGTGTTTTAAGGTATAATTGCGGTTAACACAGGGTCATTCTTGTACGGGACAAGCTCAGCTAAGCCTATAGGCATCGCAGCATGGCGTAGGATTGTAGCTATAGCTAGCTTACACCAGCTTACATAAGGAAGGTACCTTCCAGTACATGGGGTTATACACCGGGGGATATGTACACACACAAGACAAAATATGTTTTGTCAATGGGGGTTATACACTGGAGGGAATATACAATGGGGGATATGCACCCAAAAAAATACGGTACCGTATTTTTGGGTGTAGGGTACCATGGGGGAAAGTCGGCCACACCTAATCAGATCTCAGGAACCAGTGCATGAAACAAAGCAAGTAATATACCAAAAGATAGGTCTTTTGAAGCTGAGTTTAGGGTGCCAAGTGCGACTGCATTGCTAAACTTATTTAGAGAGTTATGGCGCTTTTTATCCTGGGGGGTAAAGTCGGCCACTGGGGGTAAAGTCGGCCACCTAAGAAAAAAGTGTATTTTGAGACTCCCAGGGCGAATATCAGGGTGCGGTCAGTTGCAACAGAAGCAGAACAGTCTGCCAAATGCATCGGCCAGCCAAATAGCCAGTCAATTCGCTCTAACTAACAGGTGGATGGGCGTGAATGAAAGAATTTCGCTGCCAGTACAGTGTTGGAGTTGCCTTCAGTACTGGAGGTAAAGTCGGCCACCTATGAATCCAGTACTGGGGGGTAAAGTCGGCCACCTATAAGAATCAACTTGATTCTCAAACATATTTTTTAGACTGTCAGGACAAATTTCGGGGTGCGCCCTGTGGCAAGAGAAGCAGAACAAGTTGCCAAACTGGATCAGCTAACTAATTGCTAAAAATCAGCTCAAACTAGGAAGAATTTCGCTGACGTTACAATGTTGCAGTTTCCTTCAGTACTGGGGGGTAAAGTCGGCCGGCCGACTTTTCCCATCCTTCAGTACAGGCGTTAGGTGGCCGAAATTACCCCACTAAGTACTGAAATTGTTTTTTGCTATATCTCCAGTACCAGTGGGGCGATTTGGCTGAAACTTCGCCTGGGGGTAGGGTACGATGCCCCCTTGCCCTCCACATACCGGGTGTTCATTTATACCATACAGGGTGTTTTTGCGCACTGTCTAAAGTTTGGTCATTTTTGACCTCTTTTTGAAAAACGTAACCCGTGAGCTTGATGTTTCAGCGAATGGTGAACCCAATGGCTCATTTGAAAGAGGAAAGTTCAAGGAATCGATTGATATCCTACTTATCTCAATCGGTAGCATGGTTGCCGAGATATAATGCCTTGAAGCTTAGGTGGCCGAAATTTCCCGTGGCCGACTTTCCCCCATGGTACCCTATATCCCCCTTAACCCCCCCCCCCCCCCCCCCCCCCCAGTGTATTACCCCCATTGGCAAAACATAAATTTTGTCCTATGTATATCCCCCTGGTGTATAACCCCCATGTACTGGAAGGTACCTAAGCTACCTACATATGTAAGCTGGTCATAGGCAAGCTATAGCCACTCCTACACCAAGCTACTATGCCTATAAGCTTAGCTGAGCATGTCTCGACAAGAATAACCCTGTTTTAACCGCAATTATGCCCTAAAACACATACTTTTGACCTCAAAAACATGCCTCTCCACCCCTCTCACAAACAATAAATTTTGTCCCTTATTTATCCCCCCCCCCCCCCATTGTTTATCCCCCCAGTGTATAACCCCCCATTGGACCTCTCGATTTTTGTATATAGCCCCATACACCCAAAAATACGGTATTAAAAATTAAAATTCTATTCAACTCATACAATGTTGGATCATTCACCACACCACCAAGTCAAGTACATGGATAGCAAACTTATTTTAGGTTCTAACCTCTTAGCCATAAGGAGAGCCTTTTCGGAAAAGTCCAGAGACCCCTCGAATGTTCGAGAAAGTCAAGTGCCACAACTGTATAATAATTGGGAAGAAATAATACACATTGGGCGTTCGTTAATTATAACAAACAAGATTAAACTTTAAATCTAGGCATCTAATTTTGGGAAATGTCGCAGGCGGAGCGGAAAAATAAGTTAGCCTACGCGTAAAAATAGTACCGACCGGGACATGCACTCGTCAGACAAACAGTGCGGTACTTGTTGAAGCCTGGCGCCAACAAATGGTTTGATAACGTCCCCTATTGTGCAGTGCGCAATGAGTTCCAATGGGTATTGTGGTGTATTATTAGCCCAAATGTGTATTGTACTTAGTACTAGGTTCAAGTAGATGGGTGCAGGGCTTCAATCATGATCCATCCCACTCTGCGCAGGCCGAAGCCGAATTAAATTTCTACCCGTTGCAAAATACTTACAAGGTTAGGTACTTACTAGCCATGTACCGTATTTTTGGGTGTATAGCCCCGGGGCTATACAAAAATCGAGAGGTCTGATGGGGGGTTATACACTGGGGGGGGATATACACTGGGGGGGATGACAAAATTTATGTTTTCGAGAGGTGTGTAGAGGCATGTTTTTGAGGTCAAAAGTACGTGTTTTAGGGCATAATCGCGGTCAAAACAGGGTTATTCTAGGAGGTATCAGACATTCTCAGCTACCTTATAGGCAAGGTAGCATGGTGCAGGAATAGCCATAGCTAGCTTAGGACCAGCTTACATAGGTAGGTTACGTACCTTCCAGTACCTGGGGGGTTATACACCAGGGGGGATATACATAGGACAAAATTTATGTTTTGCCGGAGGGATGGGATATTATGTAGTGTCTTCTACACCCAAAAATTTGGTAGCCGTACCATTTCATTTATTGCGTACACAAAGTTAACAGAGAAAAGTCGAAAAATATCATTAAATGAAAACACGAGAAAGAAAGTTTACTGCAACACGCTGTTACTTCCTCTTTGAATCAATATCGACAACAGTTCGGAGGCCCCGCAAAACCGGATTCCGCTGGGATCGAAGCGGTTGTTGTAGTCGCTGAGTTTGACGCCGTCCGATCAGTTGGGCCCGATCGCAGCGACTGAAGATGCCGCCGAACAGGTCGGACTCGTTGCAGCCGCGAATCCCACGCCGCCATCCTCCGACTCGCGGATATTCGAGTCCAGCGTGATTCGACCCACATCCGCGCCGAAGGCGTCTAACGTCTGGAAATAGACATTATACTTATTTCATGTTCAGGGTGGTTGACTGGCGTTTGCCTCATGATCATATTTACGGAGTGCTTTTTCTGTCAATCACTTCCCCTTCCACTAGACTCTCCAGTTGGACGAATACAAACTGTAGACGGAGTCATAAGCTTCACACACTGTAGGTTCAAAAACGGTAGACTCACACTTACAGCATTTTGTAACCAAAATAAAATTGCATACCATAGACGTAGTACATACACCAAATCCTGTGCAATGTCCTTTGTGTTGTACGTATAATACGTAACTTTTTTGAGTGTTGCACTGTGGTACATGCATGTGCGTGCAGTTTCGTTACTTTCGTGTTTCTTAGTCGTGGTCCCTCCTCCGAAAAATGAATGGTGTCCGTGTCTGTCCGTGGAAACCAAAGGCACCCAGTTCCTTATCGATCGTCCACTGGACACCGCCGCCGGGTGTCTCCGTTTCTTCACCTTCAGATTGCTGTTGGATGCCCAGACTTTGCAGAAATCGCTGCGACAGCTCCGTCAAGGGGATTATTGAAGAGGAATTCGACGAAATTTGGCACCTGATTGCGGCCCGCTGAATGCGACGGTTCTGTGGGTGAGGATGGGCGTGGTTTGATACCGAAAAATGGAAGGGGCAGCTTTGGCAGATCTGGATCAATCCTTGGAGATTCTTCTTCCGACGATTCATCTTCAAAAAGCAAGCGACAGTTTTCATTAGAATCGTACTACAAACATAAGTGCACTCCAGGGAGTAGGGACCCATACTATCGCTTTTTTGCGCTTTTCCGTAAGGCGATAACGGTGGGAAGTGGGAAACGGTGGTAGAGGCCTCTATAGGCCTATATAGTACGTACATGTGGTATTCAAACAATTTATACTGTCTGTTAGTAGAAGATTGCAGGATCACTGTCCATTGGCATGGCTTCTCTCATTTTCCTGGTCCGGGTTACCCCACCTCCATATCTTATCCTGTACGTATGTGCACGCATTTTACAGAACGAAGGCATTGTGCAATGTGGTGCAAGTTACCGTAGTAATCCTGATAGTCAAAAACTTTAGCTGGAAGTGCTGGATGACCGACCAATCAGCAAAACCAACAACCATAATACTATTTTCAGCTTCATGTAGGACATTTTAGCATAGTGAGGCGTTGATGTTGACTTCGAGCGTTCAACTCTCAACATCAATTTTCCATTTTCCCACTCTTTTCAGCATAAAGATAGTACACAGAGAATGCACAAGGTAGTTTGCTACCAGAATAAATTGTGAGACCTCAACTTGATGTCGACTGAAGTGTGTCGTTTTGTTTTCGTCGAAATTTTCCGCGACGCTTCCCGGCGTGTGACAGTGAAGATTTTTATTTCGACAACTAAATCAACGTAGTATACATCTATGTACATACTACTTATGTACGTACGTAACAGTCGTTACACGTTGTACGTACTGTTGCATGTACTCATGTTTATAACGTTTCGCACACGCCTGGCCGCTTTGTAAAATATAAAGTGAATTGCAATTGTGGTTTGTTCTGATTGTTTGTTTTCTAGTTTGTTTGGTTTGTTCTTTTCTTAGAGACAACCGGCAATTAACTCATTGTGACTCCAGAAGTTCGAAGACTCGAACAGAAGACAGACATGTGTAGAAGATCTAAAACGTATACGTATACTACTAACTAGTACTGCAACTACATACTTCACCGTTCACATACATGAGCGTGGAGCACTCTGTTCGTGGAAGTTGTCATCTCATCTTCTGCACTCGGTCCAATACCTCGCAAACACTTTTTCAACTTCCAACGCTGAGCTGGTTGCAGGCTTGTACGGATATTCTGTTTTGGACATGGAGATGGTCGCTCAACCGTCTCGTATACCTCTCATTGAACGCCGTTCGATCAAACGGCAGGCCGGTAGCGAGACTTTTGTCCAATTTTGCCAAGAAAAGCGCCCATCTCGGTCGATAGTAATCCTTCACCATACCGCTCCACTGCTTGCAGCAAATCCAATCCTCCCTATTGCCATCCGGTCCCCAAGCGTTAATTGATTGATAAAATTGAACTTGTAATTGTCGCGCTCCATAGACTAACGGCATTTTGATGGCTTGCCGCTATAACAATAAACTTTTTTCCTGCAATTCCATCGTCCAATGGCAAGCGGGCTGCGCACAGCGTTTTTAGCAGGCTCTTTGGCTTGATGTGAATGGCCGGCAGCTAGCATGACAGCTACGGATCTCCTGGAATTACCAATGATTCCGACTATGTCGCTGTTAAGCCAGAGCTTTTGTGGTACAGGCCCCAGCGGTGGAAAACCTATGAAAAGGTATTATTTTATGAGCATGTTTGTTTTATTATCTTTATTTTGTTCATTGTAGTACAATAATTATTATTATGGTTTCGCTGAGAACTACACTTGTTTCAGTTTCACGGTTTTTATCAGGTATGGTTTGATCCGCAGCTGTTATGTCATGCATGGAAGATTTTTGTGGAAAAAGCACACGAATTTTCTCGTAGTTACATGTTCAGGTAAAACTTTCCTAGGATGAAAAAAAATAAATAAATAAATAAATTTAAAAAAAAATTTGGTATTATTGAACGGATCATATTTGCAACTTTTTGTTTGTGCAAAAGTGCACGAATAATCTGATACTTCGTTGCAGAGTCGTAGAGACGCGCAGAAAGCTGCTGATAACATTGTATGTTTGTACATTCACACATTATCTTAGGCTTGACCTAGTTGACGTTACGAGAGAGGTGCTCCAGCTGCTCGGTGCCATCTACAACCATCAAGCCATAAACGCAGCCTTCGTCACTAAAAACCGCTCCGAACTGCACGCATCAGGCTCCAGACTTCTGGCCGTATTGGACTCGATGGAGAATGTGCTAGGAACTCACAAAGCTTTTATGATCGGTCGATACCAGCGGCAAGCCATCAAAATGTCCGTTACGTCATGGGAGCGCGACAATTACAAGTTCAATTTTATCAATCAATTAACGCTTTGGGGACCGGATGGCAATAGGGGAGGATTGGATTATGCTCGCAAGCAGTGGAGCGGTATGGTGAAGGATTACTATCGACCGAGATGGGCGCTTTTCTTGGCAAAATTGGACAAAAGTCTCGCTACCGGCCTGCCGTTTGATCGAACGGCGTTCAATCGAGAGGTATACGAGACAGTTGAGCGACCATTCTCCATGTCCAAAACAGAATATCCGTACAAGCCTGCAACCAGCTCAGCGTTGGAAGTTGAAAAAGTGTTTGCGAGGTATTGGACCGAGTGCAAGAAGATGAGATGACAACTTCCACGAACAGAGTGCTCCACGCTCATGTATGTGAACGGTGAAGTATGTAGTTGCAGTACTAGTTAGTAGTATACGTATACGTTGTAGATCTTCTACACATGTCTGTCTTCTGTTCGAGTCTTCGAACTTCTGGAGTCACAATGAGTTAATTGCCGGTTGTCTCTAAGAAAAGAACAAACCAAACAAACTAGTACAAACAAACAATCAGAACAAACCACAATTGCAATTCACTTTATATTTTACAAAGCGGCCAGGCGTGTGCGAAACGTTATAAACATGAGTACATGCAACAGTACGTACAACGTGTAACGACTGTTACGTACGTACATAAGTAGTATGTACATAGATGTATACTACGTTGATTTAGTTGTCGAAATAAAAATCTTCACTGTCACACGCCGGGAAGCGTCGCGGAAAATTTCGACGAAAACAAAACGACACACTTCAGTCGACATCAAGTTGAGGTCTCACAATTTATTCTGGTAGCAAACTACCTTGTGCATTCTCTGTGTACTATCTTTATGCTGAAAAGAGTCGGGAAAATGGAAAATTGATGTTGAGAGTTGAACGCTCGAAGTCAACATCAACGCCTCACTATGCTAAAATGTCCTACATGAAGCTGAAAATAGTATTATGGTTGTTGGTTTTGCTGATTGGTCGGTCATCCAACGCACTTCCAGCTAAAGTTTTTGACTATCAGGATTACTACGGTAACTTGCACGACATTGCACAATGCCTTCGTTCTGTAAAATGCGTGCACATACGTACAGGATAAGATATGGAGGTGGGGTAACCCGGACCAGGAAAATCAGAGAAGCCATGCCAATGGACAGTGATCCTGCAATCTTCTACTAACAGACAGTATAAATTGTTTGAATACCACATGTACGTACTATATAGGCCTATAGAGGCCTCTACCACCGTTTCCCACTTCCCACCGTTATCGCCTTACGGAAAAGCGCAAAAAAGCGATAGTATGGGTCCCTACTCCCTGGAGTGCACTTATGTTTGTAGTACGATTCTAATGAAAACTGTCGCTTGCTTTTTGAAGATGAATCGTCGGAAGAAGAATCTCCAAGGATTGATCCAGATCTGCCAAAGCTGCCCCTTCCATTTTTCGGTATCAAACCACGCCCATCCTCACCCACAGAATCGTCGCATTCAGCGGGCCGCAATCAGGTGCCAAATTTCGTCGAATTCCTCTTCAATAATCCCTTGACGGAGCTGTCGCAGCGATTTCTGCAAAATCTGGGCATCAACAGCAATCTGAAGGTGAAGAAAACGGAGACACCCGGCGGCGGTGTCCAGTGGACGATCGATAAGGAACTGGGTGCCTTTGGTTTCCACGGACGAGACACGGACACCATTCATTTGTCGGAGGAGGGACCACGACTAAGAAACACGAAAGTAACGAAACTGCACGCACATGCATGTACCACAGTGCAACACTCAAAAAAGTTACGTATTATACGTACAACACAAAGGACATTGCACAGGATTTGGTGTATGTACGTACGTCTACTGTACGTATGCACATTTTATTTTGGTTACAAAATGCTGTAAGTGTGTAATCTACCGTTTTTGGAACCTACAGTGTGTGAAGCTTATGACTCCGTCTACAGTTTGTATTCGTCCCAACTGGAGAGTCTAGTGGAAGGGGAAGTGATTGACAGAAAAAGCACTCCGTAAATATGATCATGAGGCAAACGCCAGTCAACCACCCTGAACATGAAATAAGTATAATGTCTATTTTCCAGACGTTAGACGCCTTCGGCGCGGATGTGGGTCGAATCACGCTGGACTCGAATATCCGCGAGTCGGAGGATGGCGGCGTGGAGATTCGCGGCTGCAACGAGTCCGACCTGTTCGGCGGCATCTTCAGTCGCTGCGATCGGGCCCAACTCGATCGGAGCGGCGTCAAACTCAGCGACTACAACAACCGCTTCGATCCCAGCGGAATCCCGCAGTTTTTCCGCGGGGCCTCCGAACTGTTGTCGATATTGCATTCAAAGAGGAAGTAACAGCCGTGTTGCAGTAAACTTTCTTTCTCGTGTTTTCATTTAATGATATTTTTCGACTTTTCTCTGTTAACTTTGTGTACGCAATAAATGAAATGGTACGGCTACCAAATTTTTGGGTGTAGTACGACACTACATAATATCCCATCCCTCCGGCAAAACATAAATTTTGTCCTATGTATATCCCCCCTGGTGTATAACCCCCCATGTACTGGAAGGTACCTAACCTACCTATGTAAGCTGGTCATAAGCTAGCTATGGCTATTCCTGCACCATGCTACCATGCCTATAAGCTAGCTGAGCATGTCTTATACCTACTAGAATAACCCTGTTTTGACCGCGATTATGCCCTAAAACACGTACTTTTGACCTCAAAAACATGCCTCTACACACCTCTCGAAAACATAAATTTTGTCATCCCCCCCAGTGTATATCCCCCCCAGTGTATAACCCCCCATCAGACCTCTCGATTTTTGTATAGCCCCGGGGCTATACACCCAAAAATACGGTACATGGCTAGAAGTACCTAACCTTGTAAGTATTTGCAACGGGTAGAAATTTAATTCGGCTTCGGCCTGCGCAGAGTGGGATGGATCATGATTGAAGCCCTGCACCGATCTACTTGAACCTGAGACTAAGTACAATACACATTTGGGCTAATAATACACCACAATACCCATTGGAACTCATTGCGCACTGCACAATAGGGGACGTTATCAAACCATTTGTTGGCGCCAGGCTTCAACAAGTACCGCACTGTTTGTCTGACGAGTGCATGTCCCGGTCGGTACTATTTTTACGCGTAGGCTAACTTATTTTTCCGCTCCGCCTGCGACATTTCCCAAAATTAGATGCCTAAGATTTTAAAGTTTAATCTTGTTTGTTATAATTAACGAACGCCCAATGTGTATTATTTCTTCCCAATTATTATACAGTTGTGGCACTTGACTTTCTCGAACATTCGAGGGGTCTCTGGACTTTTCCGAAAAGGCTCTCCTTATGGCTAAGAGGTTAGAACCTAAAATAAGTTTGCTATCCATGTACTTGACTTGGTGGTGTGGTGAATGATCCAACATTGTATGAGTTGAATAGAATTTTAATTTTTAATACTGTATTTTTGGGTGTATGGGGCTATATACAAAAATCGAGAGGTCCAATGGGGGGTTATACACTGGGGGGATAAACAATGGGGGGGGGGATAAATAAGGGACAAAATTTATGTTTGTGAGAGGGGTGTAGAGGCATGTTTTTGAGGTCAAAAGTATGTGTTTTAGGGCATAATTGCGGTTAAAACAGGGTTATTTCTTGCTCTAGACACGCTCAGCTAGCTTATAGACATAGTAGCATGGTGTAGGAGCTATAGCAGCTAGCTTATGACCAGCTTACATAGGTAGGTAGGTTAGGTACCTAAGTACATGGGGGTTATACACTAGGGGGATATACACAGGGCAAAATTTATGTTTTGCCAATGGGGGTAATACACTGGGGGGGGGGGGGGTTAAGGGGGATATAGGGTACCATGGGGGAAAGTCGGCCGGGGAAATTTCGGCCACCTAAGCTTCAAGGCATTATATCTCCGCAACCATGCGACCGATTGAGATAAGTAGGATATCAATCGATTCCTTGAACTTTCCTCTTTCAAATGAGCCACTGGGTTCACCATTCGCTGAAACATCAAGCTCACGGGTTACCATTTTTTCAAAAAGAGGTCAA
>JASAMW010000799.1:0-34361 GCA_030247985.1 Epsilonema sp. ZAB3_2
AGTGCAGTGCAGATGTCGGCGTATTTGCGAGATGTGCAAGCAGGGAATCGAACCCTGGACCTCTCGCGTTGCAGGCGAGCGCCTTGAAAAACCATTTGACTACACACCCGGATGAGCTCAGTCACACAATTTCCCCTTTTGCAGGTTGGCTGAAACCGCTGAGTCAGTACTGCAGCCAGCGGAGGAGATGTTCGGCTAATTCGGTGCCTTTGGATCTGGAATTGTTGTCGGTGAAGATCTTGGCCAATCTGTCGCACTCGCTGGCAGGCGAGGAAGGGCGGCGCCGTGGACTGCCGAAATACGGCGACGGACTCTACCTGCTGCATCCTCCCGACTTCACCGGAGACAGTAGTAGTCGCGGAGAGGCGCGGTGGGACGTGGTGCTGGTGCACGGCTTGCGCGGAGGCCTCTTTAAAGGGGGGATCTGGCGGGAGTTTGTATGGGGAGGCAAATTTCGAATTTATAACTTTTTAAAGCATTTACCTATGTAAAATCGCATCCTCTTTTGATCTAACCCCATGTTCTGGAGTCGATTTTGCCTCTGTGAGGCGGCGCCCCAGTTAGAAAGCTCGAAATAGGCCAAAGTGTTACGAAATCCCCTTCCTAACTGGGGCGCCGCTTCACAGAGGCAAAATCGGCTCCAGAATGTGGGGTTAGATCGAAAGAGGGTGAAATTTTACGTCAGATAGGCCCCTCAAAAGTGAAAAATATGAAATTTGCCCTTCCCATACTAAATTCCCGCCAGATCCCCCCTTTAAGACCTGGCGACAACGAGATCAGAGAAAGAGCCAGGCCTTCGCCGGCAGAAATACTACTAACGGTGGCTGCTGTTCGAACGCCGAGGAAAGAACGCAGTGCTGGCCGAAGGTACTGTACACGTAGGTAGGTACAAGTTATGGTATGTTATTTTATGTTACCGTATTTACCCATGCATAGCCCCATATGCAAAAATTGAGAGGTCCTATATGGGGCTATGCATAGGGGGGCTATGCATGGGACATTTTTTATGTTTTTGAGAGGTGCACAGAGGCATATTTTTTAGGTCAAAAGCACATGTTTTAGGGCATAATTGAGGTCAAAACAGGGTTATTCTTGTATAATACACCCCCAAGCAAGCTTATAGGCATCTTAGCTTGGTGTGGGAGTGGCTATGGGTAGCTTATGACCAGCTTATGTAGGTAGGTTCAGGTACTGTACAGTACATATGGGGCTATGCATGGGGGGGGGGCTATGCATAGGGCATTTTTTATGTTTTGCCAATATGGGGCTATGCATAGGGGGGCTATGCATAGGGGGGGGGGCTATCTATGGGTAAATACGGTATGCTACGTTACGTTGTTTGGTATCTGGAGTATGTAGGGTACAATGGGGTAAATCCGGCCATGGGGAAATCCGTCCACCTCATCATGTTCAGGGCTGCAAATCTAAGCAACCAATTGACCGATTGAGACAAATACGTAGGTTACCAATCGATTCCTTGAACTCTGCTTTTTCAAATGAGCTGTGCGATTCATCATTTGCTGTTCAAAGGAGCTTAGGTGGCCGGGTTTGCCCCACAGTAGCCTTACTGTACGTATATGTAATGTACAGTACACATTTATGAGCGTTTCTTTATGCACTCAGAACAAGACGCAGAACGAAACGAACGACCATACGCGCGCACAGAGAGATAGGAAAAGCCTATTCGTACAATTGCATAGGTAGGTATGTATATAGTGTACGTAACGTTGGAACGTGCGTGTGTCAGTGTATTTGAGCAGCAGCTGTAGCATCCTTTTCTCGAGCATTTTCTCTGTTTTCGTCGGTGGAAGAGGAATGGCTGGCGGATTGCGAGTGCTTCACCTGTTCAGCCGTCGACGACGCGGCCTGCTGCACTGCGGAAGCCGTGTACCTCTGGCGCGACGGGTCAACCACCGCTCGCTCCGCTTTTCCGACCGCCGTCGTGGCCGTCGACGTCGTCGTCGTGTTCTTTCTCTGCCGACGGCGGCCGCCTTCCGTCGTGTAGGTGCTGCTGTCCTTGGATCGCGTTTTTGGTTCGTAGGTGAGTTTGGCCAGGTAGGACCGAATGACGCCGATCACCTGATCTTTCCGCGCCGTTTCCACCGATTTGCCCTCCGTTCTTTCCGATATTCTTCCGGCGGCCACATCGTCGTCGTCCCAGTTGCGTTTCCCGGCCACATCGTCGTCCCAATTGCGTCTCGGTCCAGTAAAAACAGAGTCCGTTGACTCGAAAGCTCACTTAACCCCCTTCGTAATCCCGGGAGTCCGCCTGTCCGTAGCCACCCGGCAAACCCCGTCCGTTGACGGGATTTGTAGACGGGGTTTGTTTTTCCACCTCGTCTACGGACGGGGTTTGCCCCGTCTACGGACGGGGTTTGCCCCATCTACGGACGGGGTTTGTCGGGTGGCTACGGACAGGCGGACGCCTGGGACTACGAAGGGGGTTAAATCCTATTTACACTACGAGTAGAATACATAGAATACGAGTACATAGAATACGAGTAGAATACGAGTAGAGTACATGCGTGCAGTAACAGAGCAGATAGAAGCTTGCGCTCGAAAGTTTTTGCCTGAATTGAAACAGCGACGCTTTGTAATTATGAGCTGAACGGCAAAGGCTAGAAAGGGTCAAAGTTTGCTCCAGCGTTATCATTTACAAAGTGATCCCTACAGCTTTGGTAAATAAATACGGAAATCAAATAGGAAATGTAAGAGTGTGGCAGAAGGTGAGCTTTTCCAGCAAACGGACTGTGGTGCGCATCAGACGTGAACTCCGAATTCGGAGCCCTGCCTATGTTTCAACATGTAAAATCTCCGCGAGTTCGCACCGAACTCGCTCCGTTTTTCGGAACGTGCGTGTGAACAGCCGAGTTTTATAATTCGATGACGTACGAGTAATTGACGTTCGTTTCGGTTCAAAACCAAGTCTTGTCTAAACTCGGAGCGAACTCGCTCGGAGCACGTGTGAAGCGCACCTGTGAGAGTGGCGCTGGAGGTAGAGGTGGAGGCGTGTCGACAGGGCGGCGGCCAGGGGCGCAAGCACAGCTGCTCCTTGTTGGCGTCTGCGTCGTCGCTGCGCGTTAATGTGCGCTGAGAGCGGGCGTGATCGTCGCTGCTCTCCGTCTGCGTCCAGCTCACGTCCTGCAGGGTTCCGCTCACCGAGGTCACGTGGTAGCGCTGGTCCTGGTCGTCTGGTCGGAAGCGGCGCTGTCGCATCCACTCCTGCAGTCGCGGCGATCGAAACGACGTCTCTTTCACCAGATGCCGATGCGCCTGCTGCTTGCGTCTCCTAGTTTGTACACGAAGTGACGATGAAAGCAAACTGGGAATTATGGTTCTTTAAAATAAACAGTAGGGTACTGTGGGGTAAACCCGGACACGGGGGTAAACCCGGACACCTAGTATATCTCAGCAGCCATACGACCGATTGAGACAAGTATTCCGCCAATCGATTTCTTGAACTCTCCTTTTTCAAATGAGCTACCATGTTCATCAGTTGCTGAAGCGGCAAGATCAGAAGAGCTTAGGTGTCCGGGTTTGCCCGCGTCCGGGTTTACCCCACAATACCCTACGTATTTCGTTTATCCTGGTTGGTTATCCGAGATACCTGACGTAGAAGGTTGTGCCGAATGCGATGCCGGCGATTCCGGCTACTCCGACTCCAGCTAGCGAGATTGCGATGATCGTCCGAGTTGTAGTAGAGCCTTCTCCATCGTCTCCGTCTCCTTCTGCTCCAACCAAGTCTCCTCCGCCTCCTTCCTTATCTCTTTCTCCTCCTCCTCCTCCCGCCTTCATCTCCAATCCAATCGTCGTACTCCCTTCCTCCTGCCTCGTGTCGTTCAGCTGCGCTCCTCCTATAGGCTTCATCTCATTTGCCGCGCAGTTCATCAGCTGTCCAGCGCACAGCAGAAGAAGCAGGAGCGAGAACCAGAAGAAAAACGGACTTCGGTCCGTGCGTTGATTAGTAGAGTGAGACGTCTGGAGCATGGCGGCGGTGTGCGACAAGAAAATTCGAGTATGTAGAAGCGACCGCTCGGCGCGAGAAAAAAGAGTAAAAATGAACCGCCGCGAATGCGTTTACTGTACTACGTACTATCAAAAATATATAATTGGGGTTAGGGGAAGAATGGAGCACACAGTGTAAACGAACCAGGGCATCCCTGACTCATATTCGGTCCTTTTTATTGGTTTTCTGAAAAAACCTTTATAAAGGATATCATTTACAAAGGTTTTTACGAAACCTTTAGAAAGGATATCATTTATAAAGGTTTTTACGAAACCTTTATAAAGGATATCATTTATAAAGCTTTTTACGAAACCTTTATAAAGGATATCCTTTACAAAGGTTTTCGTTTTTTACGAAACCAATAAAAAGGACCGAATATGAGTCAGGGATGCCCTGTTTCGTTTACACTGTGTGCTCCATTCTTCCCCTAACCCCAATTATATATTTTTGGTACTATTTGCTGCTGTTTTTTTCAGGATTGGCTTCCGCAGGACCTTCCGGTGTCCTGTCGCATTCTGGGCTTGGACTACAGCTCACACTTGTCCGACTGGACGCGTGGATGTCCGGAGGAGCGGGAATTGCGGCATCTGGCGTCCAGAAGTCGAGACATGCGGCGCCAGCTGAACTGGGCCGGAGTTGGGGTCGAAGGCCGCGGCGTCGTCTGGCTGGCGCACAGCATGGGCGGCCTGCTGGTGAAGCAATTGCTCTGCCCTGAGCCGCCGACGCAGCCTGCACCTCATGATGATGTCAATGACAACGTGTACCATACGCTAGCATGCATATTTTTCTCCACTCCCCACTTTGGCAGTCCGCTGGCCTCGCGAACGGTCGCCTCTCGCGGCTACCGCGCCCTGCTTCAGCCGTCGGTAGAGGTAGACCAGCTTGTTGAAGGCAGTCCACAACTGTTGCAACTGCACGCTAGATTTGTGCGGCTGGTCGCAGAGCAAGGCGTTCGCTGTTTGAGCGTAGGGGAAGGCAAGCCGAGCGTATGGCGACTGGCCGGAGGGAGGGTTAAGCTGAAAGAGAGCTTTATGGTTCCGTCCACTTCTGCTAATCCTGGAGTCGGCGATTTTCGACTCTTTCCTAACCTCACCCATCTGGAAACGTGCAAGCCGGAGGCCAAAGACAGTGATCTCTACCAGTGCGTACTGGATTTTCTGGACGAATTATTGCCTTTTGATGTGTTATGATGTGAAGGTTGGTAGGGCTCTTGATAAGTGCCGTTTTGTGCCATGGAAGCGCTGTCTTGTCACACAGCAGCCCTGACAACTTCAACGTACACATTACTTACAACAATACCAACGAAATTGTGTGATATCGAGTCAATTTGCTTTGTTCTAGCATCCGTATTTTATGTGTCCATCAATATTTATTTGTTGCCGTTATGTACCTACTGTAAATGAGTACGGGTCCACGACAGAGCGGGGCAGTTCACTAAAGGGTGAATGAATGCATGGCGGTAAAGATACGAACAGCTTTATTGACGTATGGTTTTCAGGCTGCCCACGAGTTCAGTTTTCAGGCTGTACGAGTTTTCAGGCTGCTGGATTCGTTGGTTAAGACAGGAAGAGGTCCCCCCGACAAGCATAATCGCTGGCTGATCAACCAGCGATCAACCAGCGATCAACTTTTTATTTACGCGTTATAGAGAAAACTTTACGCGTTTTGACCAATGTTGATCGCTGGCTGATCGCTCAGCCAGCGGTCGCGATCAGCCAGCGATCAACCAGCGATTATGCAAACTCGGTGTGGTTTGACGAAGTCCCCGGTTTTTGCTCTTACGCCCTCAGGCGTAAGAGCTTACCTGGAGTGGCTTTTCAGCCCATGTTGTAGAGCTTTTCTTGAGATTTTTTTGTCGGAAATTCACGGTTATGTATGTGTTGTAGGATACATTTAACGACTTTTGCAAGTTGCAATTTTTTCCTAAGTATGTAGAAAGTATAGGTAATCCATCAACTTTTCCAACCGCTTGAAATACGTATGCACAAAGTATAGGTAATCCATCAACTTTTCCAACTGCTTGAAATATGTATGCACAAAGTATAGGTAATCCATCAACTTTTCCAACCGCTGGAAATATGTATGCACAAAGTATAGGTAATCCATCGATTTGCGAAAAGCGCAGGCAGGATTCGAACTCGTGTCCTGAGTATTGCAAATCAAGTCATTTATCATTGGGGCCATTGCGGCGATCATCAGACTTTTCTTAAAACTCTACATAAGTAGGAAGACCAGCTGTTAATGGTTAATTAAAAACGTAGGCAGGATTCGAACCAGTAACCTTAGTATTGGAAATCATATGACTTATCAACTGGGCCATTGCGGCGATCATCAAATGAAGCTCAAAACACAATATAAGTAGTCAGAGTGCTCAATGATAAATTTGCATAAATTGATGTTCGTTTGAGTGTAAACGTGTTCAAACAAGTCGAACAAAGAGATTATTGATTGGAGGGGGAATTTGCTCTGGCATATGTACTGAGCTGTACGTACTACGCTAGTGTACCTAGGTACCTAAACGTACAGTACTGTACACTACGTACATACACTACATAGCGCATGCATACGTACATAACGTTCGTTTCGAAAGAAACTACAAACTCCCCAGGTAGTACAATATTGAAACATTAGCTCAATATTTTGTGTGCATGTCAAAATGTAAGGATACTGCCTTCTCGTTCTGAGAAAATTTCAGAAAATGCTCAAACTGTATTGAGCAGAAAGGCCAAATTGTGCAAAATTTTACCCCTTGAACCCGACCCGGATTTTCGCCCTTTTGTCCGGGTCCGGGTAGCCAAAAAAGCCGGGTTTTTCCGGGTCCGGGTTACGGGTCCGGGTACCCGTGAGAGCTCTAGTAAATATGGCGTGGAAGGTAAAACCGGAACTGAAAAAAGATATTTCCCGAAGAGAAAAAATGGCCACATGCAGCAGGCTGGTAAAACTTTATCCCAACAACCAAGCAACAAGGAACGATTTCTGTTCATAATGAGAGTCCCAGCTCCCTGTGAATAGATTTCTTGTACTCCGGCAGTCCGCCTTCTATCGATTTCACAGATTGGGCGCCGACTAGCCACAGCTCATTCGCGACAATCTCGATCAGTCTCTCGTCGTGACTCACCAATACCACCGGACCCTGACATACACACATAATTAGTCTTGCGCTAATACGCCATCTCTCTCTAGGGGAGCTCCAAAAAGTACCTCACGCAAAATAGGGGGGGGAGGGGGAGGGGTTGGGGCGAACGTGACGTTAGTGTGACGATGTGTCACTCACTCTATCTACATAAGCATGCTAGGGGGGGGGGGGGGGGGGGGTTATCGGCCAAAAAGCGTGACGTAGGGGGACGGGGGTGGCGACGGATGAATTTTTGCGTGACGAACTTTATAAAGAGATATGAGCACAAGAGAAGAAATTTGAAAAATTTTTCAAATTTCTTCTCTTGTGCTCATATCTCTTAATAGAGTACCCGCCGCGCTAAGGACTGTTCCATCTTGTCTTGCGTAATCGAACTTTATAAAGCTCCCCCATTTGTACTGCTCTACATGTAGGGTACTGTGGGGTAAACCTGGCCATGGGAATATCCGGCCACCAAAGTTTCAGGGCTGCATATCTCAGTAAACTAATGGACCGATCGAGCCAAATATCACATCAATTGATTCCTTGAACTCTCCTCTTTCAAATGAGCTATTTGTTTCATCATTTGATGAAACAGCAAGTTGAAAGGAGCTTAGATGGCCGAGATTACCCCATGGCCGAGTTTACCTCTCAGTACCTTATCAGCTCACCTTGAATTTTAGCAGCGCACGACCTAAAGATTCCACCGTTTCTACATCCAGATGATTTGTCGGTTCATCCAACACCAGAAAGTTGGGACTGAAACAACATGACACGTGCAAGTGCACTGTAATTTATGTCGGAATTTGACTAATGTTTCAAAGGGTTCTCAAAGGTTCTGCCCCCATTTTCGTTGCAATAGAAGGGCGCCCATTCGATAGACCCCCAAATGTGTCCTGTGCATACACACTGCCGCCTGCGGTTGAGTTTATGGGTGATATGACAAATACAGAGTGTCTCATAATAAACCGTCCACCTTTCCGTGCATGTAACTCTGGAACCACACCTTAGATTTTCATGCGGTTTTTTGTATTTTGTAGCCAAGGCTTCAACAAGTAAGTATACAAAATTTCAACAATGTTGTTCACATACTTCGGAGACTACGACGGTTTGAATCTCGAAGCTAAAAATCGACGTTTTCCTTTACTATGGAGAAAATATCGGTTTCAGTTTTTCAAGATACCCTGTTTTATCCGTTTGCTATGCTGGCACTGGGGATACTGCATGAGATACACATTTCCAGCATTTTGGGACATCTTTCTTCATTACGGGGCTATTTTTATTATGCATCATGCACAGAATTACCCCAAAATCGGCACTACCAGTTCGAAAAACCTTGTTTTTGACCGCTGGAGGAAAAAGGTGTTTGAGCAGCTTCCACTGGGCCTAGGAAGCTAAAATTTTGTACACACCTCAGTTGAAGCCTTGCCTACAAAATACAAAAAAACAGCATTAAAATCTATGGTGTGGTTCCAGAGTTACATGCACGGGAAGGTGGACGGTTTATTATGAGACACCCTGTATATGTACACACAGCATGCATACGACAACTAGCAGAGCAGGCAATGCGTACGTACAACGTAGGCCTACTTACATTACATTCATACGTAACAATATCGTTTCCATTGTTCCATGTACTTTACGTACATGAATGCACCACATGTACGTACGATACGTACTAACTTTCTCATGTTCATAAGAGCGAAGGCCAGCCTCGACTTCTGTCCACCGGACAAGGAACGCACCGACTGGGAAGCCAAAGCAGAGGTGATACCGAACCGACTCAACGCACTTCGATAAACGTCCTCACGTAGTCCTGCAAAAGAAAAGACACAATCATCCCTTATTAGTGCACATATCATGCTATTCCACAACTCACGTCATGGGATGTTCACATAACGGCCGGCGTACGCCGAGCGCACTATGCATGGACTTCTTGAAGGGAAGGTCAGCGGTTGCACCAAAACGAGCGTCAGAAAGCAAAATTTGCATAGCTGCGCCTGGGGACGTACGCTTCATACATTATCACCACTGTGAGCACATCATCACGCCCATACGTACATACGCTTAACCAGCTCCGTAATGCTCTGACCCGCAGGGCCCGCGGGTCACCCGCGGGTCACCCGCGGGTCACCCTCTGGTCAATAATCAATAATCAAGAAATCAATAATTTTCTCCTTTTCCTCTGGCGCTTTTTTTAGTTTACGGGTGTCCCGCGGGTGACCCTCGGGTGACCCTCGGGTGACCCGCGGGTGACCCGCGGGTGACCCTCGGGTGACCCGCGGGCCCTGCGGGTCAGTGCCTTATGGAGCTGGTTAACGTAACACATACCGCACCAAGGCGTCATTAGTGGGCTACACACGTGGTGAGCAAACTCACTGTGAATTCACGGTGAGTTTGAACTTTGAGTTCTATTTCTCGGTGGAGCAGTTTCACTTGCTCCAAAGCGCAAAATTTTTCTCACCTGTTCACACGTGGTGAGTTTGGAACTCCCGGTGAATTCACCTGCCTCCCTATGCTTCATCACATACTTATGAGGAATTCCCCGTGAGTTTTCTTACCACGCGTGTAGCGCGCTATTGTTGTCAACTCGTCGCCATGTACTGTTGTCGGTTCGTTGACGAAATGACAACAAACCGACAACAGTTCGCAACAATGACGCCTTGGTGCAGTATGTTAAAGCGCTGTCCATTCCATACACATGCTTGGCGCGGTACGTGTTAAAAGCGCTGTCCATACACATGTACTGTATCTGCTGTAGTACCCACCTGGGTATCTCTGTGCAATGAGAGCGAGGGATGCGACGTCCATCTCCAGTTGGTCCACGTGATGCTGGGCGAAGTAGCCGACCTTCACGTGTCTGTGCGCGCGACGCCTGCCCCCACTCGGTTCCAACTCGCCCATCAACAGCTTCAACAACGTCGTCTTACCCGCTCCGTTCTCACCCACCTACAGAAACTACAGTGGGTCGGGTAGGGTACTGTGGGGTAAACCCGGAGGACACCTAGGATATCTCAGCAACCACACGCCCGATTGAGACAAGTAGTCTACCAATCGATTCCTTGAACTCTCCTCTTTCCAATGAGCTACCATGTTCATCATTTCCTGAAGCGGCAAGTTCAGAAAAGCTCAGGTGTCTGGGTTTGCCCCGTGTCCGGATTTACCCCACAGTACCCTACGTATGAACAATCAGATATACTGCAAAGCTTCGTGTATAACCCCTGGGGATAAAAATCGGTAGTCGCCGATTCGAGGGGGTTACACACGAGGGGGTTATACACGAGACCAAGAACAATGTGCCAAATCACTAACTAACACATGCTTTGCGCGTTTTCAAAATTTTGGTTAGAGGCTAATTCCACCCCAGATGAACCTGGTGTTGGACTTCACCACCTCCGATTTGGTTCATATTTTGCACACTAGTAGTAGTATATGATATGATGTTCCACCCAAAATTTTAGCTCCATACTCCCTGTGGTTCCAGAACTATGACCCCTCAAAGGTCATGGTTCAGAGCTGATCCGGCCATAACATGGTTCTGTTCGAGCCTCATTATCTCAGGTTCTAGACTGATGAATGATAGCATATGACATACCATTCGAAAGCTCTTGATCTGCTCTTTTATTTTAGCCTATTCATGAAAGGGCTAGACTTAACCCTTTATTCTAGACACATGCAATTTAAAACTTTCAAGACGATTTTCTCAAAAACCCATCTTTCAATTTTGATTTTATGGTGATTTTTTGAAAAGAACGCACCTTGTTTACGCTATTCACATGTTTTTGTGCTGTGTATTTGGCTGGCAGATGAAAAAATGACGAAAATGTGCCTTTTTTGTACTTCGGTCCGAGCAAGGAAAAACAGGCTAACCCAGTTTTAGAGACCAATCAGCATGCCAAAGTGTACACTTTCATCGTTTTTTTTAGTAAAACCACTTTTTTACCACATTTGATATATTGGTCAGCTAATTGTGCTTGAAAACAACTGCTAAATCATAATAAACTTCTCGTAACCCTTTAGTGGGCCAACAGTACTGGATGACATAATTGCATATTATAGCGCTTTTTGTAAATTCTTAATAATACTGCTAATGTAGGGCACTACAACAAGCAAATACAGTCAACAAATGGTGGCCTTGCTATTAGATATCCAAAAAACGTCTTTGTGTTCAGAATAAAACATATATGGGTCTCCAACAACAGGTTTGCCTGTTTTTCCTTGCTCGGACCAAAGTACAAAAAAGGCACATTTTCGTCATTTTTTCATCTGCCAGCCAAATACACAGCACAAAAACATGTGAATAGGGTAAACAAGGTGCGTTCTTTTCAAAAAATCACCATAAAATCAAAATTGAAAGATGGGTTTTTGAGAAAATCGTCTTGAAAGTTTTAAATTGCATGTGTCTAGTATAAAGGGTTAAGTCTAGCCCTTTCATGAATAGGCTAAAATAAAAGAGCAGATCAAGAGCTTTCGAATGGTATGTCATATGCTATCATTAATCAGTCTAGAACCTGAGATAATGAGGCTCGAACAGAACCATGTTATGGCTGGATCAGCTCTGAACCATGACCTTTGAGGGGTCATAGTTCTGGAACCACAGGGAGTATGGGGCTAAAATTTTGGGTGGAACATCATATCATATACTACTACTAGTGTGCAAAATATGAACCAAATCGGAGGTGGTGAAGTCCAACACCAGGTTCATCTGGGGTGGAATTAGCCTAGAGTGGGACAAAAGTCGTTAGTCACCAATTAGGGGTTTTATACACGAAGGGGGTTATATTCGAAGGGGAGTTATACGAAGCTTTACAGTAAGTAGTCCAGTGAAAGTTTGCCCAAATATAGTCATCGAATAGCTTAAGCGTGTACATTTCATCAAATAGACATAACATAGGGTACTGTGGGATAAACCTGGTCATCTAGTACTGAAGCTCCTTCTTTCTAGGTACTAAGCGCAAGCGGTCGGGTTTTCTCTTTTCCCCACCGTAAAACTCGGCCATAGGAAAATCCGGGCACTTACTGTAGGGTTCAGGGCTGCATATCTCAGCAACCAATGAACCGATTGACGGATTGAGGCAAATATTATATACGTACCGTACCAATCGATACCTCGACTCGAACTCTCCTCTTTCAAGTGAGCTATTTGGTTCAATCATTTGCAGAAACAACAACTTCACAGGAGCTTAGGTGGCCGGGTTTTCCCCAAGGCCGGGTTTACCCCACAGTACCCTGCCTACATACTGTACATTGTGTGCACTGTTACGTAGTGCGTACGCATGGCAATAGCATCCGAGGCCAGTAGAGTATGCAAACTACATAGTTCAAGGTATGTAAGGCGAGCTTAGCCATCTGTCCCCGGACCGGTCCCTGGTGGGGTGCCTAAGTCCGCAGCTGTGACCGAGGGCAGCGGCGGGTTCGATTCCCGTTCGGTCCTATTTCTCTCCCCCATTTTCGGAGCCCGGCTATCGCCATACGGAACGCGGCACGTCACAGTGCGTTCGTAGTAGCTTACTATGCAAACGCGGGAGTCGCAATGCGCGCTGAGACAGACGCGACGGAAGAGGAGCGGCGAATCGGCGGCGGCGTATCCGAAATCCGCTTCGTCCAATTCCACCACCGCTCCGCTCAGCGGCTCCACATCTACGAACTGCAACTCGCACACGCGCTCCTTCTCCACTGGAAGCAACACCGGCCTGCAACCACACCATACAACTCGCCGCCATGCCAGAACATGATGATATCTCCATTTTACTACTTTTCGAGAAAAACGCATTTGAAAGTTTGACTGCACCAGGTAAAATCAGGTTTTGCAGAACTACCCCATTATGCATTTATCACATTTGAGGTTGGTCCTTTGGCTATCTATTGATGTCAATCAAAATGATACTCTAAGCACTGCTCATTCCATTACTATACTGTAGAATATGCGACTAGCCTGCTGCTGCTATATTGCCATACGTACGCAGTACTATGGGGTAAACTTGGACACGGCGTAAACCCGGACACCTAAGCTTTTATGAACTTGCCCGCTTCAACAAAGGGATGAACATGGTAGCTCATATGAAAGAGGAGAGTTCATGGAATCGATTGGTAGAATGTTTGTCTCAATCGGTCGTTTGGTTGCTGAGATATACTAGGTGTCTGGGTTTACCCCCGTGTCCGGGTTTACCCCACAGTACCCTACGTAACAGCAGTGTAACTTACAGTTTCTCCAGCATCTTGATTCGACTCTGTACCAAGGAAGCCCGAAACTTGTTGTATCGAAACTTGTCGATAAACGCCTAGAAAGATACACGCATAAAACTGATGGCGCATTCAAACGTATACGTACAGCAGGTAGGTACATATAAACTACGTACGTACCACGTAACGAACAACATACTGTACCTGTGTATGCACTCTAAGCTGCTGCTGTGCTTCGTATTCCCTCTGCTGCTGCTTCAGCTTCTCGTCTTTGGCCTTTTCGAAGTTGTCGTAGTTGCCAGCGTAGGTGTCCAGTCGAAACGAGTGCATGTGAACAATGTCCGTGCACACCGCGTTGAGAAACTTCCGATCGTGAGACGCGACGAACAGCGTGCCAGCCCATGTCTACAGCACAAACATCCCATGTGGTGAGTTGGTTCGCACCGAAAGAATCGGTGAGGAAAATTTGCCAGATGTGCAAGCCAGGGAATCGAACCCTGGACATCCCGCACTCCAGGCGAGCGCCCTAACCATTGAACTACACATGCACACCTGGATGACCGCAGTCACACAAGCGTAGGGTATCGTGGGGTACACAAGTTGACAAAACGCACAAGCAGAGCATACCTACCTACCAACCAACTGACCTGCAAATAATTCTCCAGCCAGTATATGGCGCGCATATCCAACATGTTGGTCGGTTCATCCAACAGGAGTAAATCAGGCCTAAACAGATCAGACACTAAACCCGGGAACCAGATTGAGTATGTAATAATAAGAATATGGTACGTTTGGCTTGGCAAAAGTTAGTCGTCCGGTATGGACCAGTTGCGCTAAGAATTATTGGTGGTCGCATGCTAACATTACGCGTTTTCCAGTGCATTTTTTTATCTAATCAGTAAGGGGGAAGAGGAAAAATGCACTGAAAAAGTGCAATACAGCCAGGGGTCAGCTCGGGACCACCTATATACACTACTTCCCTAGCGCAACTGGTCCATAACTTCCTACTTGAGAAAGAGTGCTTGAGCAAGAGCCAAACGCATTCGCCAACCACCAGAAAATTCCCTGAAAGAACAAAACAAAAATCTCGTCACCCTATCAACAAGCATAAATAATAGGTTAGCGTGGGGCAAAACCGCCCATGGGGAAATCCGCCCACCTATGACGCTTTTACTGCCAGCAGGCCTAGATTGTCAAGTTATGGTTAGGAACGAAGAAACAGAGGGCAGAAGTTTCCAGAGATACATTTTCGAAAGCCATGTTTTGAATGGGGGTAAAAGCGCAAAAAAAAAAAAAGAGAACCAAAAAGAAAAAAACAAAAAAACAAAACAAGAAAGGGGACGAAGGGGGGGGGGGGGCAGAAAACAGACGCGGGACCGGGGGGGGGACATAGGTGGGGGGATTTTTCCCATGGGCCGTTTTGCCCCACGCTACCCCAATCTACGTACGTAAGTTACGTAAACGTCAGTACGATATACTTGGTGGGCTTGGAGTGGTCTTCATGCGAGAATCCTAAGCCGAAGAGAATTGCCGCGGCCAGTGCCGGAGCCTTATCTGCCTCAAGCGCTTCCAGCTCCTTGTAAATTTCGGCCAATCTCCCACTCTTGTTTTCTTCGCCACTAAAACCACACATCACATGCATCATACAAAGGCAAACTAGCAATCGGGTGCACCTATTCTACTTAACTGTGGACAACACAATCTGTCGGTCGGACAATATGTCCACTATGTACAGCTTTTCACCCATTGAAAATAGAGGAGTTCCATGGCATTTCAACCAATTTTCTGTACAAATTGCACTGACCATCTCCGATTTTTTTCAAATTTGGTACACAGGTAGGCCCTAGGGGGAAACCAAATCTTGCAAAATATCAGCTTCCTGGGACCCCCCATTCTGGAGATATGCAGCCTCAAAGTTGGAATTTTGGCCTGGCCGGGGGCCATACGTGCTATCTTTGAGGACTTGTAGCTCCATCAATATTCACAAAGTGATATAGACATGCCTATATCATTTTGAAGCTAATGCCATGTAGAATCCAATGAAAGCATCAAAACAGGTGGTCATGAGGCCAAAAATTTGAGTAAATCATCAATAAAAACTTTAAAACAAAATTATTCAAAAAACGGACCTTCGATTTTTTTTTAAACTTTGAGAGGACCAAAAGCATACTGCTAACTTGTTGCATGCCAAAATTTGGGATGGGGTTCGCACTATTTCAGGAGTTATGGCCAGTTTTGTGTGATTTTTCACTCGTAAATTACGAACTAAGTCAAACATTTCCGAGCAGACTTTGGCACACATGTTCAGAGCAGCAGTGCAGCACAACTCCACATTTACCATCTCAAAAGTAGCACACATATAGGCCCTCTTTCACCAGCATGGCCAGAACAATCATTCAGCATTGCTTGCTAGTGTTTCAACACCCAAAAGTTGTGACTTTTTCGTCGGAATTTAGAAAAATAACTAAGTCCGACGAACTGCAGGCACATTTCAGCTCATTGGTTTTTGGTGATATCACAGTAAAGCTCCTCATTTTCCACTTCAAAACTAACATATACATGGCCTCCTGTTTACCTGGCTACTCAGCAATGCATATTCACCATTGCAATCTGTTCTTTGTGCCCTACAAACATTGAGTTTTTTCTCTCGGAAATTATGTGTTAGTGTACAATAAATTCTTCAAAAGACATGATGGTGCTGTAAACCCAACACTAGTTGCTTCTCAGTTTGTATACACAGCTTTCTTATTCAACTGGACATCTATTGGGCATTCACCCTTGCTGTCTAATCTATTGAACCCCTTCATATCACACATTTTATGCATACATGCACTGTATATGTAGAATCTCTTGTGAACTAAATGATTAGAAGGCAAGGGTGAATACCCAATAGATGCCCAGTTGAATAAGAAAGCTGTGTATACATGCTGAGAAGCAACTAGTGTTGAGTTTACAGCACCACCATGTCTTTTGAAGAATTTATTGTACAGTAACACAAAATTTCCAAGAGAAAAAACTCAATGTTTAGAGGGCACAAAGAATAGACAGCAATGGTGAATATGCATTGCTGAGTAGCCAGGTAAACAGGAGGCCATGTATATGTTAGTTTTGAAGTGGAAAATGAGGAGCTTTACTGTGATATCACCAAAAACCAATGAGCTGAAATGTGCCTGCAGTTCGTCAGACTTAGTCATTTTTCCGAATTCCGACGAAAAAGTCACAACTTTTGAGGTGTTGAAACACTAGCAAGTAATGCTGAATGATTGTTCTGGCCATGCTGGTGAAAGAGGGCCTATATGTGTGCTACTTTTGAGATGGTAAATGTGGAGTTGTGCTGCACTGCTGCTCTGAACATGTGTGCCAAAGTCTGCTCGGAAATGTTTGACTTAGTTCGTAATTTACGAGTGAAAAATCACACAAAACTGGCCATAACTCCTGAAATAGTGCGAACCCCATCCCAAATTTTGGCATTCAACAAGTTAGCAGTATGCTTTTGGTCCTCTCAAAGTTTAAAAAAAATCGAAGGTCCGTTTTTTGAATAATTTTGTTTTAAAGTTTTTATTGATGATTTACTCAAATTTTTGGCCTCATGACCACCTGTTTTGATGCTTTCATTGGATTCTACATGGCATTAGCTTCAAAATGATATAGGCATGTCTATATCACTTTGTGAATATTGATGGAGCTACAAGCCCTCAAAGATAGCGCGTATGGCCCCCGGCCGGGCCAAAATTCCAACTTTGAGGCTGCATATCTCCTAGAGATGCCGCGATATATCGATATCGATATCGAATTAGTCGATATATCGAAAATTTTTCTGGTATCGATATCGTATCGAATTTCTAAATTTTGGAAGTATCGATATCGATCTCGATATCGGCCTTTTTTCAAAAAGCAATATCGATATCGATATCGTATCGAAATTGGGCAAAAGTAAAATATCGATATCGATCTCGATATCGACCATTTTTTGCAAAAAAATATCGAAATTTCGATGCGCTTGCAGCGCCTTTTTTGGCCAAAAATTAGCTCGCGCTACCTATGATTCAGTGAAAATTTTCTCCACCCAAGTACATGTATGCAACCTTGACAGGTTGTGGTGAGATGATGATGTCATACTGTAATGTTTTGTATATAGCCCCCTCATGTATAGCCCCCAAATCGGTCACTAGTGCTTGCTCTCGTGTTTAGCCCCTATTTTGAACCACAAAAACCAAGGGAAATCAAGCGTTTTTGCACTAAAAACAGCGTTTTTGAGGTGATTCAGTGTTTTGAGGTGCTTTTTGTGGCCATCAGTCAGATGTCTTTGATTGCCTAACTTGAAAAGTTGATTGTGAATTGGCTGACATAGCTTCTTAATTACTCAACCCACCTTCGTATAGTGTACAACAACTTTATTGGTGCGCCATGAAGAAATTTTGATCTATTTTTAACCATTTTCAAAATATCGATATCGATCTCGATATCGAGTCGATATTCTGCCCAAAATATCGATATCGATATCGATATCGACCATTTGAAAATTTTAGATATCGATATCGATATCGTATCGAATTTCCAAAAGTTTGAAATATCGATATCGATCTCGATATCGGTCATTTTACAAAAGGTAGTATCGATATCGATATCGATATCGATTTTCTGACAGTTCTGATATCGCGGCATCTCTAATATCTCCAGAATGGGGGGTCCCAGGAAGCTGAAATTTTGCACGATTTGGTTTCCCCCTAGGACCTACCTGTGTACCAAATTTGGAAAAAATCGGAGATGGTGCGTGTTTTTGCCTGGTTGAAATGCCATGGAAGGCCTCAATAGAATAATGTAGAAGGTATAGTGCTAGGATGAGGAAAACTTCTGACTTCGCAAACTGATATGCGCAGCGCAACATTCACTTCCGGAAAGGAAAGACGGCGAACGCATCGGAACGCACGTTGGAAATACAAAACAGTTTGCACAAGCTGCGCCCAGTAAACAACCAGCGTACGCTCGACGCAGAAATTTGTGTCCAATCAATAGTGCGCTACACACGTGGTGAGCAAGCTCAGGGTGAGTTTGAACTTCGTGTTTGTGTTGCATGTAGAGCATTCTCACTTGCTCCCAAGCGCGAAATTTTTCTCACCTGTTCACACGCGGTGACTTTCATTTCAATCAAACTACCGGTGGTTGAATTCACCGGCCTCCCTGTCCCTATGGACTTCATAGCATACTTACCAACGCACGCGGAATTTCCCGCGGGAGTTTACTCACCACGTGTGTAGCGCACTAACACATACATCATACCCCGACCTGGCGTCATTGTTGGCAACAACTCATTCATTATTTGTTGTCCGTTTTGCTGTTTGTTGTCCGTTTTTTTCATATACGTAATTAGCTACGTACGTTGAGCCTCACCTGGAAGCAGCTGCGGCCGTGATTCGTCGCTCCTCCTCGAGTAGAGTCTGTCTCTGCGTGTCGCTCGCGAGCAGACTCGCGAGCACCGGCGTCGAGTCGCCCTCCACCTCCTGCGCCACGTGGTAGAGGCGGATGCAGGAGGGGATGCGCAGCTGTCCGCTCGCCACCATCTTGAACAGCGTCGTCTTCCCCACGCCGTTCCTGCCCACCAGCCCGTAGCGGTGGCCGTAGGACAGGGAGAAGCTCGCAGCGCGCAACAGCTCCCTATAATATGCATTATATCAAAAATATATAATTGGGCTTTAGGGGAAGAATGGAGGACGTACAGTATAAATGAAGGAGGCAATATCTGACCCATACTGGGTACAGTGGGGTAAATCCGGACACCTAAGCTGACGGACATAGTAGCTCATTTGAAAGAGGAGAGTTCAAGGAATCAATTGGTAGAATACTTATCTCAATCGGTCGTATGGTTGCTGAGATATAGTTGGTGTCCGGGGTTACCTCGTGTCCGGGTTTACCCCACACTACCCTTCATACTTTTCGCCGAAAGACAGGTCGACATTCTCCAGCCGGATGTCCATGCAGTTCGCAGTGCCCGCCGCCTCCTGTTTCGCTTCTTTCCTGGACGAAGCTTGACTCGCCGTAGCTCCCCCACCCTCCGCCTCACTCAACAAGCACGCAGCTAGCTGTGAAGCAGAAGTGGTCGCTGCTGTAGCATTGCCGCCACTTCGCTTGTTCTGCTTCTCCCGTATCTTCTCCTCCGCTTTATCCAGTTTGCGTTGGTCTACGAGCGAACCCTGCGCTTGTCTTTGCGTCATCCATATACTCTGTAGGTCCTCGGGATCTTCCCTCAAATTGGCGTCCTCCTGGCCGAGATGAACTGGACCGTCTAATACTCGCTTGATTGTTTCACTGTTGGTCGCATGGTCACTGTTCAGAAGGAAACAAAAAGCAGTACAGTTACAGTACCGTGAATGGCTACTGCAAAATGGAGCAGGGTACTGTGGGATAACCCGGACACGGGGGTAAACCCGGACACCACCGATTGAGACAAGTATTCTACCAATCGATTCCTTGAACTCTCCTCTTTCAAATGAGCTAGCTACCATGTTCATCATTTGCTGAAGCGGCAAGTTAGAAAAGCTTACGTGCCCGGGTTAACCCATAGTACACTATCATATTTCCAGCTGTATTCACTACTTGCGCTGAAGATTACTGAGTGGTCGCGAGCTGACCCCTCTACTTTTCAGTGCGGTATTGATCGGCACTGGTGAGGTCACCAATGAAAAATGAATTGAAAAACAGAGGGGTTCAGCTCGCGACCAGTCAATTTTTAGCGCAAGCAGTGGATAGCAAGGTAAACCAACTTACGAGGGTGTGAGTAGCATGTTCGCAAGGGCAAAACACGCATCGTCAACTTTCTTTTCGTCCGTTTCATCGCAAGAGCCGAGCAGAAAGTCAGATACGGCATCTCTGATATCGCCCACACAGCTCAAATCGTCCGAATTTGATCGGAGCACATCTGCAATATACAGTGTACGTACATACACATGAACAGGGTTCATACCAAGGCGGCCTCAGTCGTTTTAAAGACATTTTAAAGACACTTAGTAGGGAGTAGAAATTGGGGGGGGGGGGGGGGGCGTAGCCCCCCAACGGGGTCTGGGGTGGAGCCCCAGCCGCCGGAGGCTAATGGGGGTCTGGGAGCGAAGCCCCCAGCGGGGGTCCAGGGGGCAGAGCCCCCTGGTCCCGCCGAAGGCGGAAATTTTTTGAAAATGCCTACACAAATACCCATAAAAATCGTGTTTAGAAATATAACAGATAGCAGTGGATGAACCATACTGTGGGTATAAGTGTATTCCAGTCATCAAAATACCACCAGCGCTTTCAACAAAGTACACTACCACACCCTTGACTACTGATTATCATTGCTATTCGCTTATATTATGCCCAGTAGCACAGCCATTCATTGATTCGCCATATTGCACACTCACTCTCACTCTCACGTTGCTCATACACGCCCTTCCCATACTAAATTCCCGCCAGATCCACCCTTTTATGTCAAAACCACACATAGACCGCGCAAAAAAAAAATTTGTGACTCCAAACAGAGCGCTGAAAAAAATTTTGTATCCATTCGCACTCAACTCAGAAAAAAATGCTAAATTTTTCAAGACACCCATCACTTTTAAAGACATTTTCAAGACAATCAAGACACTTTGCAAATTTAAAGACAATTTCGAGACGTTCGAGACATTCAAGACACGGTATGAACCCTGCATGAACGATCAACATTCAAAGACACCTTCGCATGTATGTAAATACAGCATCGCTATCCGGCACCCTACCTGCCTTGGCCGCGTTCAGGTAAGTGCGCAACGGACGTATGTTTTGCACGCGGGCATCGCCGTTTATATGAACGCGGCCTTTGATATTTTACAACAAGAATCTTTATAGGTAGGTACCTACCTAATTCGTAAAGCAAACCAAATGGAAATTTTGGTATCGTATGGATACGTACCGATAACTCCACGTGTACGTACAGTACAAATACTTGCTGCATTATGCACTTACCCACGAGATAATCGGAAACTTCTGTTGGGAGCGAAGGGAATCGATCCAGAAACAGCTGTCTCACTTTACATTCTCCACCAACAGTCACGGCGTTCGATTTGTCCTTCATGGTCCTCGGTTAGAAGCCCGGGTTCTCCAATTTTCGGGCCTAAAATTGATTGATTTTGGCTATTTTTCCGTTTTTCGTGTACACAACTGTTCGACGGTCCACCATGTTTTCAGATGTCCATGATTACTCAAGGACTCCTAAACTGCACAATACTTTATTTGTGTTTAGGAGTTCTTGGAAATTAGTCCGTTGACTTCTAGAAAAACGTTGAACGGAAATCCACACCGGTCCCATCCCTCGTGGCCGCACGAGGGACAGCAGGCTCTCGAAGCGAAAAAATAATTACGGTAGCCTACGTACGTGGTAAAAACGAAGACGACGAAGCGCGCGGCGAGCAGAAGGAAGAAAAGAAGAAGCGCGCGCGTCGTGTCGTGGTCTTCGTTTTTACCACGTACGTAGGCTACCGTAATCCCTTTGCGATTCTTTTTCGCTTCGAGAGCCTGCTGTCCCTCGTGCGGCCACGAGGGATGGGACCGGTGTGGATTTTCATTTTCCTCAAAAAGAAAAAGAAGATGGATGATGGTCAGATGGATGGATGGAACGACTGAAATGAGTCATAAATCTACGGTCATCATTGACCTTATCATGGTTTCTTGAAGCTCTAAAATGCAACGTCTGATTTTGAAAATTTCGTAGCGTCCGAAAAGCTTTTACTCAGACCTTAGGACCGATAGCTCATTTTCAACTGGGTAATGTTATATAGTAATGTCAAAAATATATTTTTGGTAATGTATACACGTGTTTTGTATGTACATGAGTAGAAAAGGGAAAAACACGCTTCCTTTGCTTGTTTTGTTGGCAAAATTTTTGCTGTATTGGTGTGGTTGCAATAAGGGAAAGTGTCCAAAATTGTTTACGTGTGTGCCTTTTATCATCAGTAGTGTGGCAATGCAGGTTCTTTGTTACTATTACGAGAAAACGACCCGAAAATACCTTCGTTAGGCCAAACATTATTTCTTTGACGCTTTTTCTTACTTCATCCGCACCTTTTGTAACTGTTCTTGTTGTTAGGGTACTGTGGGGTAAATCTGGACGGGGGTAAACCCGGACACCTTGTATATCTTCAGCAATCATACGACCGATTGAGACAAGTATTCTACCAATCGAATCCTTGAACTCTCCTCTTTCAAATGAGCTACCGTGTTCGTCATTTGCTGAAGGGGCAACTTCAGAAAAGATTAGGTGTCCGGGTTTACTCCACAGTACCCTACGTTTTACTTCCGTGTTTTTTCTAGGTGTTTTGTCCGCATTTTTCTTTCTTTCATTCGCTGTGGAGCTATGGCTACGCCCGCTGAGTGTACGGTGAAGGTTTTCTGCCGATTTCGGCCGTTGAACGAAATGGAAGAGAAGGGAGGCTCGCAGTTTATTCCCAAGTTCCCTCCAGGCACGGAAGATCATGTGACCATTGCGGTAAGGTCGGTGGATCAAGGCTGATTCACATATCGAAGACATGCGCTGGGCGTACGCAAGGCGCATCCGTGCCTGTCCGTGCCTTTGCGTTTGTCGAGCCATGGACACGCCCAGCGTACGCCGAGCGCATTTCTCCAATGTGAATGGGACATCATTGTACGACGAACTTTACACGATGGTATAGGCGCAGTTTATGCAAATTTCTCTGACATGCGCTCGACGTACGCCGGTTATGTGAGCACAGGATCATGATGGCTCATTCACAATGGAATAAAATAGGCTGGGCGTACGTCCGACGCATCCATGGCTGTCCGTGCTTTTGCGCGTGTCGAGCCATGGACACGCCTAGCGTACGCTCATTCTATGTCTCCGATGTGAATGAGGCATTGCGCGCACCTCACAGTCACAGTTCGTGTCAAATGAAGCCTGTTTGCTTGTATCGCGCCGTGAATACGTTTGATGACTGAGGACTCCAATATTGTACGTACGTCTATTTTGCCTAACTTTCTCTCGAGATACTGTAGGTCCTTGTATTAGCTGTTTGTTGCGCTGAGTTTATCGTACTATGTTTATGCCGCTATGGACCAGTTGCGCTAAGAATTTATGGGTGATGGCGAGCTGCTCTGTATTACACTTTTGCAGTTCATTTTTTGGTTGGTATTGGGGAAGGAAAAAATGCACTGAAAAAGTAAGTGAAGTAATACAGAAAGGTCAGCTCGCGATTACCCATAATTCTAGCGCAACTAGTCCGTAGTCTGTCCAGCGAGAGTTTTTTTTTAGTTTGTGCGTGTGCCAATTTACATGCGCACTCCCGCTGTATGTACATGGGCGTACAAGATACGCAGCGAAAAGAAGATTTTTTATTTTCGCAGCAAGGGCAACGGCCAAAAGAGACAACCCTCATTGCACAACAGACTATTGCACGTGGTTATAGTGGGGTACACCCGGTCATGGGGTAAACCCGGCCATCTATGCTCCTTTGAACTTGCTGTTGCAATAAATGATGATTCAAAGCAGGCGAGTTCAAGGAATCGATTGACATTATATTTGTCTCAATCATTGGTCCATTGGCTGCTGAAATATGCAGCCCTGCAACTTTGGTGGCCGGATTTTCTCATGGCCGGGTTAACCCCACAGTACCCTACACATTCAAAAGCGATACATACATAGCAGACGTATGGACGTTTTAACGTGTACGTGCTGTACGTCTCTCTTCGTTCATTCATTTTTTCTTGCATATTGTTTTGAACGCAGGGCTTTGCAGCATTTGTTCGCTGAGATTACGAAACTGATCCCTCACCTCACAACGATCGCTAGAATTCTTTCTCTATATGTTCGGGGGTTTTGTCACACCTTTTTTCACTAGTAAGTGGATTATGGACCAGTTGCGTTGTCGCGATTGGGTTGCTCGATAGCGACCCCGCAGTATTTGGTGAACGTTTGGATCGGTGTCGGCGGGGTCGTCGACGTTTTTTTTTCTTGTAAATTCTTCTTTTCACTCCCTATTTTTGGGTTTCCGTTCCCATATGACTGAACAACGTTGACATCCCCGTCGGCACCTATCTAAACTTTCACCAAATACCGCGACGGTTGTTATCGACCTACCCCCATCGCGACAGCGCAACTGATCAATAGAGTGCAAGTGAACGTGCGGCCTGTAATCTGCACAACGCGCTCTGACGTTCGACTCTTGGAACATTTTTTCTTTCGAAAAGGGGAGCAGTCTGGCTGGACGGCAAAGCTCATTTTCGATGGCCATTATCTGCTGGTGGCTGGCCATAGGGTTTATGGAGAGAGAATCAAATACATACGTACTGCGTGGCGTAGGACGTACCTTACCTTACGTGTATAGGTACATACATACGTGCAGACGTGTGGGCCTGTTTTGTTGTTGTGGATTTCTCTCAGTCGGAAGTTCCGACTGGAGATTTTTGGCGTGCGAAAGAGAGATGAATGAATGGGGGTGAACTCTGCTGCCTCTACTTTACGTACCTTCACACACCTTTTGCTTACCCCCTCCCTCCCCCCGAGAGCCTGTTGCAGCTTGTAGCAATGCATAACATTACAATAATAAGCAAGGGACGTACCGCTTTTCGTTCAGTGGACAACAAATCTCGATGTCTGATGAATGGCGATGAGTAGGGAACAAGAGGCAGTATCCACCAGTTGCGTTATTAGTATGGCCGCAAGTTAGCCCTCTTTTCTTTGCAACTCGGCCCCAACCTTCTAGCCTTATTATAGCTAGCCGAAACATCAAAGTCACGAGTTTTCCCAGGCTGACGAAAACATTCGTCGTTCATGGGTGAACTCGTGACTTTGATGTTTCAGCTGACTACTGAAAGAGTTGGGGCGGTCGATCGGAACTGCGACCGACCGCGTTCCTCCCTATCCAACGCAACTCGTGGATAGAGGGTGAGTGGGGAGCAGCATACATATCAAGCAGCTGTTTACGCGCCTGGGCTGAATGGATCCTGTGCTTTAACGGCGTCTTTTCGTTACTGTAAAACTCCAAAATTTAGGAACGCTCGAAATGAAGGAACGCGTGAAATTGAAAGGGACCAAAGAAGTTGTTTGAATGGTCATTTTTTATGTCGTTTACAGGGTGTCCCAAAAATTCGTCGAATTTTTTTACTAATTTTCACCAAGGGACGTCCCTTATGTTTGGAGTTTACAGTATCGCTTCTCTCTGTCTGCCTGTTGTTGAGCCCCTGGCATCGGACGATGATCCTTTATCCGCACACTGCTGGCGCATAAAAACAGAAAAGCAGTTTAAGCAGCTTCACCCGGCCTGTATCGGCTTTTTTCTTTCAACCCGCCTATAATAAAAGTGTACATGCCGATAGGGGAGATATTGAGGGGTTTGCAATTGAAATTTGATGAGTGTCACACAGCGGGTATACGTAATGGCGCAATGAGTCAGAATGAATCAAGCAAAGACACAGGACTGAAATACAGTCGTTAACCGCATAAACTGCCGTGCATTCTGTGCATAGGACAAGCTAATTGCCTCATTTTACGCATATGCGTTTTGGTAGATTATTGTTATTGTGAGTTACTGTGGGATTGTGATTTTGTGTTGCAGGGGAAGGTGTATGCGTATGACAAAGTGTTCAAGCCGACGACAACTCAGGAGCAAGTGTACATGGACTGTGCTTATCACATTGTTCAAGGTATGTATGTAGGGTACTGTGGGGTACACCTGGCTATGGGGTAAACCCGGCCACCTACGCTCTTTTGAACTTGCTGTTTCAGCAAATGATGAACCACCAAATATCTCATTTGAGTTCAAGGAATTGATTGATATCTTGTTTGTCTCAATCGTTCCATTGGTTGCAGAGATATGCAGCCCTGAAGCTTATAGGTGGCCGGATTTTCCCATGGCCGGGTTTACCCCACAGTTCCTTATATGTTGTGTATAATGCCGCGTTTACCATACGTCCGTAGGTCCCACGTATCTAGGCGTACGTACGTGGTCGTTTGCGGTGTCATGTACTCCTATTGGGCTTAGGCCTAAGCCCTTTATATACTCCTAGTGGGACGTACGTACGGATGTACGAACGTATGGTGAACGCGGCATGAGCAATTGAGCATATGAGTATGCACATATGGAAAAATTCACCTCAAAATTCATGTCTCGATCCACAATTATTGTTTGAAATACCGTACTCCGTTATTATTGATCGATTGCGAATACTTCGAACTATTCATGTGTGTAGTAGTGTGTATGTGCTGTTTCAGATGTTCTGAGCGGGTACAATGGAACGATATTCGCGTACGGACAAACATCAAGTGGAAAGACGCATACGATGGAAGTAAGTCTGTACAGGCGTGTATGGGTGGCCACGTAGGGTACTGTGGGGTAAACCCGGACACCTAGTATATCTCAGTAACCATACGACCGATGGAGACAAGTATTCTATCAACCGATTTCTTCAACTCTCCTCTTTCAAATGAGCTACCATGTTCATCATTTGCTGAAGCGGAAAGTTCAGAAAAGCTTAGGTGTCGGGGTTTACCCCGTTTCCGGGTTTACCCCATAGTGCCCTACATATTATTATGTTGTATGCGTACGTGTAAGTTGAGCTGACGTTTCTCAATTGACTCATTGATAACGTAATTTATACACAGGGTGTTATTGGTGACCCGGACACCCTACATATTATTATGTTGTATGCGTACGTGTAAGTTGAGCTGACGTTTCTCAATGATAACGTAATTTATACACAGGGTGTTATTGGTGACCCGGACAAACAGGGAATAATCCCTCGCATTGTATCCGACATCTTCAATCACATCTATTCCATGGATGAGAACTTGGAGTTCCACATAAAGGCAAGGATTGATGCATTCTCAACTTTCTTCTGTTGTACCTTGTACATGATGCGTACTGCACGTATACGTTTGAAGGCTGATTCACAGCTCAAAAGACCTGCGCTCGGCGTGTCCATGGTTGAAACAAGGCGTGAACTGAACAGTCATGGATACGCCGAGAGTATGCTTCCTTCCAGTGTGAATCAGCCTTGAAAATGGCAGCTACAGTGCTATTCACAATTCACCAGTTGCCCTGAAAATTTATGAAATTTATGGGTCGGTGGTCGCAAGCTGACCCCTTTGTTTTGCACTGATTTTCAGTACAATTTTTGCTCGAATTGCACCAAATATCAGAGAGATTAGCTCGCAACCACCCAGCAGAAATTTCAGCGCAACTGGTCAATATTGTATGGGTTTGGTTTGTAGGTGTCCTACTTTGAGAGTTACATGGAGAGAATACGAGATCTTCTGGATGTGACAAAAACAAACCTGAGCATCCATGAAGATAAGAACCGGGTTCCCTATGTGAAAGGCTGTACAGAGAGGTTTGTTTCGACACCGGAAGAAGTTCTAGAGGCCATCGACGAAGGAAAAGCCAATCGGCACGTCTCCGTCACGAGTAAATAGCCCCATTGCATATAATGTACTGCAGAGTACCTGAAGCTACCTATGAAAGCTAGTCATTAGCTGCCCATAGGCACTCCCACACTAATCTAAGATGCCTAAAAGCCTGCTTGGCGTCGTATTGCACTAGAACAACCCTTAGTTGGCCTCAATTTATGCCGTAAAACACGTGCTTTTGACCTAAAAAAAATATGCCTCTGCGTACCTCTCAAAAACGTAAAATAAGTCCCAAGCATAACCACCCCAATGCATAACCCCACCCTATTCATAGCACCGTCCCCGTATAAAACCTCTCAATTTTTGTATAGCCCCGTGGCTATGCACCGGTAAATACGGTATACATTTTCCTTTTCGGGCAACAGTAGAAAAGGGAACTTCGATACGTCGTGAAGAAGTTCTTCCTAACAGTATAAACTAGGCATACATATGCATTCTCCTTCGGCTAATGTTTCAAACTGTGAATAAAGGCAAAGGAGTTTGGCGAAGCACTATTGACACAGTATTTTCGGGCATATGTTTCGGGCATATATGTTGTTGTTACTCTTAACAGTACAAACTAGATATGAAGCTTCAAAATGGAATTTGCTGGCCGGTAGCATTCATGATAAAGTTGATGAATCAATGGGTCAGACCAGAATCACCATCTTCTTTATTCTGGTCTGACCCATTGATTCATAAACTTTATCACAAACTAGATATGCTCCAACAGCTAATGTTTCAAACTGTGAATAAAGGCAACAGTAGGAAAGGGATCTTCGATTATCTGTTGTTCGTCGTTATATTTCTCCTAAAACTGAATATGCTCCTTCGGCTAATGTTTCAAACTTTGTATAAAGGCAACAGTAGTAAAGAGGGCTTCGATCCACTCTCCGTGCAGTTGTCAAGTAATAATACAAATACAAAATGTACCGGTTTCGAATTTACCGGCTATGAAAAAATTTAGAAGTCCTATTTGGGGCTATGCACGGGGCATGGGGTATTATGTTTTTGCCCTTACGGCCTCGCCGTAAGGGCTACCACGTTAGGTTGCCTTAATCATACGGGTATAGGGACCCTACGTACTATGCTGTAGGATATGGTTACGTACTGTGTAGGTATAGGACAAATTTCAAATTTTCAATTTGGCGATCCTACGTATGTGGCGGCGATACGTCCCATGATGAAGTTTCGTTGACGTTTTAGAGAACCTAAAGTTTCGTTGACATTTAGAAGATTTTTGTTTCGTTGACATTTTGGGAAAAATTTGTCCGCACCCAGGTTCGAACCTCACCCCGGGTAATCCCGTAGGATTGGAAGACGAACGCTCTATCGCCTACACCATCGCGACGAACTGGGGAAATGACGAAAACACAGGATAAGTAGTTGAGCTGAGAGGTAATAATTTGCATATAAGGCAAAAAGATAAAAGATGTGGTTTGGGGAGTAATTTGCATAGGAAATGTCGACATTTGAGCCAAAAATAATTTACATGAAAAGAACAGTGTGTTAAAGAGTGGAATTTGCATACGAAAAATAAAAATGCGGCGAAAATTGAGACACGTCACAGACTAGTTATTTTCTGCTTTTACTTTGTTGCTGAGCAGCGGCGCTATTGCGTTGAAGAATCACAGGGGAAAAATTGTGCATAGTCAGTGAGAAAGGGAATGATTTTCTTCTGAAAGGATCGTATCTTCAACAGCAATTCAAAAGGAGAACTCTCTTTTGGAAGGAGTGCGTGTTCAAGAGCGATTCAATAAAACAATGCCTGGAATGCTGTGGAAGAAGAACATCTCAACTCAAATGGCAGGAGAGAAAAAGCAGGTAATTTTGAAAAGAAGTTCTGCAGCAGATACAGTACTGATAGCTGTATTGTACAATAGATTCATTTCTTTCTGGACCCACGGGCCCGATCTATTACTGTAAACGGGGAAATTTTCGGACGGAGGAAATTTTCGGAAATTCAAACAAAAAATTCTGTCCGAAAATTTTACCATACGAATTTTTTTTATGTACAGTATATTTCCATGTGCAGCACATATTGCTAAAAATTGTAATCCTGCAACAATATCATCACCTGGCAAACTGCAACAACAATCAACAATAGCATCCGATGTATTGGGCTAACAATAGAACTTCCACATTTATTATGAAGATGAACTCACTTCAACCTCCGCCCGAAACCCGTCCGAGTTCCTGGCTACGGTAGCCTCACCCCCAGTTTGGAGAGTTGGCGCGAAGCTGGAAGAAGGCCAAGGAGAAGTGGCGTGGGAAGGAGGCGGCGTCGTGAAACAAGCAAGGAGTTGATTGGAGTGGACGCCGCCGCGTGGCCAATGAACTGCGATCTGTACAAAAGAATAAATTATATGTTTATTATTAGTACGTACGTGTATATGTATAGTACATGTGTATTTCATCATTGCGAGCGAGGCGCAGTCTCTGTGTACGACGCAGCGAGCGTCAGTTCCACCAAGTAAAGAGCTTCGTGAGCAGTGGTGTGTAGTTGCGTGTAATATTACGAGCACGGTATCGTCAAGATAATATTCCTTCCTGTGTATTATTTTACCATCTTATGTGCATCGAGAGCCTAGGCGGTCTCGTACGGCTCGGCTTATTCCATCAGCCTTAACAGACCTCACGTATCATCAATTCTGGTAAGCGTGTGTGTTTTATACAGTGTGGGTAAGTGCCTACTTACCGCACGGGAGCTGGTCCTGCTGGTTTCCGGTGTGCACGGGAGAGGCCGTAGGGCCCAATCTGCTGCAGCGTTGCGAGCCGGTATCGGAAGCACGTTGTACGTGGAGGCCTCTAACGAGCACGCGCTGTGTAAAACTGTTTACCATTTTTGTTGTGTACGTGTAAAATGTCGGCTGACGGAGACAAAAGCCCCAAAGTCGATGCCCACACGGGAGGAGCAGCTGAGGCCGCAGATGCCTCACAGCTCTCCCCTGGCGGGACTCTTTTCTCACCTGCCGCCCATTTGAAATTGGGTGCGGGTGGCGCGGAAGGCGGAGGTGACAATGGTCACTCTGCTGCCGCGGGTTCTCGGGCTGAGCAACTGAATCAGCCCAGAACGGAAGGCGAAAAGGGCGAAGAAGTGGAGGAAGAAGCCACTCCTCGCCCCAAGCACCATTCCACGCCGCTGACATATGGTCTTGATCCTGATCAGCTGGAGGTGGTGCAAAAATTGCTGAGCGAAGCGGACGAAACTATGTCCGTCGCTGGCTCTGATCACGCAGCAGCTAAGCTTGCTGATGCGCGAGTGCTCACCGACGATTTGAATTTGAAATTGTCGGATGCCCAGCGTCGCCGCGCGTACGAAACTGTACGTACGCAACGCAAATTGAAACGCAAGGGCAAGGGCACAGATCCGGTCAAAATGACGCAAGCTGAAGTTCTTGCGCATTTGACTTTGCGTACTGATGAGCTGGAGCAGGAATTGCGCCTGATGCAAGACCGAGAAGCTACCGCTCAACAGAGCGCTTTATTGTATGAACAAAGCCAGCTGGACGCGCCTGCAGTGCCCAGTAAGGATGATGTGACTGTGATTCACAAACGTCCGAGTGGCCGAACCAGATCTGGTGCACAGTACCAGAAGGAGAGCGGGTCTGAACGCCTTCCTCCCCTGCAAAAGAGTACAGTGGCCAACCGGTTGCTGACTCCGTTGGCATCAGGCCATAGACCGCAGGCTGGGGAAGCGGACCCCGCATCTCCGACGAATGTGACAGTAGGCGATGCAGTGGAGAGATCACTGCAAGCCGCCGCGGCCCGTCCTTTGCAATATGGAGCCAAGCCGATTGCCCATGCATTGGAAAGGCCGCCGACTGCTCTCACGTCCATGATGGGAGGATTTGAAGCTCTCAGATTGGATAAAGAGGAGACTTTGAGACGTCAGGAGGCGGAAAAGCAGCGCCGACACGTGACGCCTCCACCCGCACCACGTGCGGAAGCCAGTACCTATCCTAAGAAAATGGTGACGCGGGATGGAATACTGGAATTGCAGTACAATCGTCCATCTACTTCTGCCGATTATGTGGGTGGAAGTGGACAAGGCGATAGAGCAGAAGGAGGAGCACCACGCCCGGTTTCTCCTGCTGCTTCCTGCAAAAGTCGCGGGTCGGACCGTGATTTTCATCAAAGGAAATATGATGATGGAGATCGCGGGGATCGTGGCGACGGCAAGAGAGAGCCGCCAGAAAAGCGGTACTCTCGCCCCCGGCGACCATATTCTATCGACCGGGATGATCCGTCTGATTCCGAAGAGGAAGAAAGACGTCGGCGGTACAGGCGCAAGCAGCGCATGTCGTACAAGCCGAGCAAACCACCCAAGTGGGATCGATCTGATATGGAATACCCACTTGTCTATTTGTTTTTCGAGGAATTTCACACCTATGCACAATATGTGTGCATGGATGAGGACGGGCTAATTGATGAGAACGCCCTCATTGTGGAACTCGGAAAGCATTTAGGAGGGGACGTGAGGGCTGTGTATGCTAACGCCCGCGTTTCCAATAAAACAGGTTCGTACGAATATGTACGTAACGAGTTGTTGCGTTGGGCTGTGGGTGAAGAAGGTACCATTTCGGCTCTCGCGACAATCTCGCAATTGTATTGGGACAGGAAGAGGCAATCTCTGATGCAGTTTGCTCAACATCTGTCGGCCATTGTAATTATGGCCTACCCCAATGTGGACGCCACTGTGCGTGAACAAATTTCTGCTCACGCATTTATGGAGAGGATTCCATCTGATTGGCGTCTCAAGCTGCGTATGCACCACCCTCATCTGGACAAACTATCAGATTTGGTCACTGTCTGTAGAAGGTGGGAGCAAGTGGAAGATGCGGAGAATACCTACCGCCAAGACAGAGAAAGGGGCAGGTATTTTCAACATCGTTCACCATCTCCAAGGTATGCGGCCTACCGTTCCCCCGCTTTACCTGCACAAACTGAGTGCAAAGCGGCGGGCAGGCCTAATACCCCGGAAAAGCGATCTGCCTCCAGTCCGGCAAAACAGGACAGAGGACGGTCGCCATATCGTGGTGGCGCTTCAGCAAGTGCTACTACACCACGCCGTCAGTCACCCAGTCCAGGGAGACCATTTAGTAGAGGTTCTACCCCGGACCGAGTGCAAGGTGAGTGTTACTTGTGTGGTGACACCACCCACTTCTTTGTCGACTGCCCCACTTTGTCAATGGAGCAGAAGGCAAGGATTGAAAAGCAGAGAGCCAAGCAACGACAGGCGAGAACTCAAGCTCGCTATTGCGTGGCGAAACTCTGCGTGAAAAGTGACAGTGAGCAGGAGTCTGAAACCCCCGCCACTGCATCACAAGTAGCGACTGCCATCAGACCGGCAGCGTCTACCATGACAGACCCCAGCTTGGTTTCACAGCAAGAGACTAAGCTGGGGCAACGCACCGTATTCACTATGACTGGTGAACCTAGGCCAGTTTCAGTGGTACGTGCGTACGAAACGGAAGCCACTGAACAGCAGCCAGGTACGAGTTCAGCTACTGTACCGGTTACTGTAGGTGCTGCTTCTGGAGCTCTGAAGAAGGAGTTGGGTGAGCAAAAGCTGCCCAACGTCCCAGGGCTTATTGACATGCGGAAAGTTGTTGAATATCAACGCCGCACCAGATATCACAAGTCTGGCCACTGCATGACACTATGTCCACCAAGGCAGGGGCCAGGCTTGGGAGTTCTGGAAACTTTGGATGGGCCACTGAATGTGTTTTATGGCCCAGGAAAATTCTGTGCAGAGCGCGGCCCTGTGATTGTTGCGCCTGTGACAGTTATCAATAAATTGTGTGACGCAGTGATGGACACTGGGTCGGGTGTCAATTTTCTCAGCCAGGAGTTGTTGGATCAACTTGTGGAGGAGAATATGTTGACGTCTGCTGATGTTTATCAGCGCACAATTGCATTCGAGCAAGAAATCGTAGGAGTAGGAGGGAGTCTGCCCTCTCGCTACTCGAAATCTGAGATTTTCTTGCCCGTGCACTCTGGCGATGGCACCAATCCTACTGATGTGCCATTTGTTGTTGCACCGCTCCATGTGACAGGAATGGATCTGTTGCTGGGGGCGCATGCAATGATGGCCATGGGTTACAGACTGATGGATCCGGCAGGAAGAGATGTCTTCCGTCGTCCTAATTGTCTTCGTCCTCCAGGATTCAGGCCGGAATTTGCCACTGCTGAAGAGTGTCGTTTCGCCCAGGATCCAGCTTGTCCTGCTAATTTTACAGCAATGAGACAGGCCACGGAGGTAGTACAAACGTCCGAAATTGCGGACTTGCCGGTTTTTCAGTGACGTTCTCTGCCAGGGAGCCGGGTAGGGAACAAACGTTTGAGTTCGGGCAGCCCAGTCAAGTCACTGGAGAGCTGCACGACATCTCAACGTCACTGGCAGACTTGCCTAAAAAGCGGGTGCCTATACATTCAAGGTATGTATTCGTACCTGGCGATGATGTACAGAGCAAGTGGCGCATTGATATTGAGCCTACTGTAGTGTGTATGCAAACAAGAAGACCCACTACAGTGAGTTTGTATGGATGCGCTACTGAATTGCTCCATATGGGCTTACCTGATGGATGTCAGCTGGGCATGATGTATCCTCTGAACGGTGATGACTATGAGGAGGTACCCATGCATAAACTGGCTGA
>JASAMW010000800.1:0-14177 GCA_030247985.1 Epsilonema sp. ZAB3_2
GTTACTTCGTTCAGTTACGTATTGTCTCTGAATCTAGGAGGGGAGGTGAGGAAAGCTAGCAATTATTACAAAATCAACCACAGATGGCAGAGAGCATAAAAGGACGACATATTCTTCCTTCTGTACTAGAAATAGGTTGGGGTGGCCCGAATCACCCCGGGGCACTATCATTTGTGTCCAAAATTACCCTGTCAAACCCAAGCTTCATACTTGAAAGAGGGCGGCTTCAATGGTCGGTGTGGTCAAGCAAGACATTCCATGCACCAACGGAACTGCATCCACGATTCTGTTGCGCTTCTCAGTGATCAGCATACCCAGCACTGCTGCGTGCGGGTATTTCAAGGCGTGAAGCACCATCTTACAGTAGGCCAAGGGAGTCGCGATGAAATTCGAGCAGAGTTGATGTGGGTTCCCGACAAAATTTAGGGGCTTCCGTTTCGTATTTGCGAAAGAACAGCTGAAGAAACAGATGAATGCATGACGTGACATACAGACAATACCTATGTGTACATACCTACAGTATGGCCAGAGAGAGTTGGCTGTGGGACTCAAGTCGTACTGTGTAGTTTGCATGTACTTCTGCCAAATAGGAGTACACGAAGTACGGACAAAAAATCCGCAATTGTGAGAATCTATTTACGCAACGCGCCTTAGAGATATCACTGCCAGCCAACTCCTCTGGCAAGACTTATTAATACAATTAGCTTCCGATTGATACAAAGTTTGGCGAAGATAGTGGAAGATAATGTACACAAAAACGCAAGCAAAATTGTTGTCACGGCCCAGAGCAGCGCAAAAACGGACCGACCTCACCTCACCTCAGCGAACACCAAGTCCTCAAAAGCGGTAGGCAACTTCCCTTCCCCTTTCCCGATCATAAGTTGCACTGAAAATCAAGATTAAATCAGAGGGGTCACCTCAGACCAGTTCTAGCGCATAGCGCAACTCGTGCATAGTCAATCGCATTGCTCCAAAATTACAAGTTATCAACTTTCGATACCACAGCGGCCTCATTGATTAGATTTGTCAATAAAATGGATCGAAATTAGCACTGATAGCAAACACCACACAGTACTTTTGCATAATGCTTCTTTCTTTACCTCTCCTTCTCCAAAGGTTTCCACGTCTTTTGTGCAGGAGATGAAGATGATACAGCATAGCAAGGTTCTTCCCCGTCAATGCTTAGCTTCATGTTATCAATCTTCAATCACAAAAAAGTAGCCATAGCCAATAGGAGTCGTTCAAATAAACAACCGCGTGCAGCCATACAAACATACACAGACAGACAAATACAGCATCATCAATACTACCAAAAATACATAATTCTGCTTAGGGGAAGAATGAGCGACGTTGTGATAAGTAACCAGGACGTCGCCCATTCTTCCCCTATGCAGAACTGTATATTTTTGATACTATACTACCTACAGTAAGCAGGAGCGTTTCGGCGTTGAGATTATCCCGAATTTTTTCCGCGACTTTCTGTATCAACAGAGCGACCGACATATCCTTCAAGCTCTCATTGCCGTGGTACAAACCGACGATATGCCGAGGTGGCTTGCACTGCGCGTCAACCTGGTGAAAAAAGAATAGAAACAAGGTTTGGTAGTGCGGGGTAATTCGGGGGCAGGGCACCCCCCCCACCAAAAAAAAAAACACAAACCCAACCCACCTCTACCATTACTGAATCTAGGAGGGGAGGTGAGGAAAGCTAGCAATTGTACAATCAACCACCAGATGGCAGAGAGCATAAAAGGACGACATATTCTTCCTTCTGTACTAGAAATAGGTTGGGGTGGCCCGAATCACCCCGGGGCACTATCATTTGTGTCCAAAATTACCCTGTCAAACCCAAGCTTCATACTTGAAAGAGGGCGGCTTCAATGGTCGGTGTGATCAAGCAAGACATTCCATGCACCAACGGAACTGCATCCACGATTCTGTTGCGCTTCTCAGTGATCAGCATACCCAGCACTGCTGCGTGCGGGTATTTCAAGGCGTGAAGCACCATCTTACAGTAGGCCAAGGGAGTCAGATGAAATTCGGGCAGTTTAATAGGGGTTGCAGACGAAGTAGGGGCTTCCATTTCCATATTTTGCGAAAGAACAGCTGAAGAAACAGGATGAATGCATGACGTGACATACAGGAACGATACCTATGTACATACCTACAGTATGGCCAGAGAGAGTTGGCTGTGGGACTCAAGTCGTACTGTGTAGTTTGCATGTACTTCTGCCAAATAGGAGTACACGAAGTACGGACAAAAAATCCGCAATTGTGAATCTATTTTACGCAACGCGCCTTGAGTATCACTGCCAGCCAACTCCTACTGGCCAGACTATAATACAATTAGCTTCCGAAAGAGAATACAAATTCTCAGGCTCGCGACCCATGATTGAATCCAATAATCAAGCCAGTCATGAGGAAAAAATCTTTTATCACTGTACACAAGTACGTACAGAACGTAATGCGGTAATAAACTCGGCAAACTGATTGATAATACAACGAGAAGTGTACAACAAACATACGCTAGCACTCCAAAGCAATAACGCCACAGCACAAGCACTTACAACTTACTATTTATTCTTACAATGCGATTGACTATGCACGAGTTGCGCTATGCGCTAGAACTGGGTCGCGAGGTGACCCCTCTGATTTAATCTTGATTTTCAGTGCAACTTATGATCGGTAAAGGGGAAGGGAAGTTGCCTACCGCTTTTGAGGACTTGGTGTTCGCTGAGGTGAGGTGAGGTCGGTCCGTTTTTGCGCTGCTCTGGGCCGTGATAATATATCTTTGCTTGCGTTTTTGTGTACATTATCTTCCACTATCTTCGCCAAACTTTGTATCAATCGGAAGCTCTCTACACCAACTCGCTTTTTATGTGGCTTTTGAATTGATCTGCTCTCTTCCCCTGCTTCTTCTCAGCTTTTTCTTTGCATATTGCTTTCGTTGGATTATTTGGCTTTTCTGCCTCGGGAAAACTGATTTGGCAAAAGTACTTAGTGCAAACGTACACAGTACGACTGTCCGCCGTAAACTCACATCTGGTCATGTCTGTCCACCCATCTTACATAGGTAGCGTTCCTGTATGTCACGTCATGCATTCATCCTGTTTCAGCTGTTCTTTCGCAAAATATGGAAATGGAAGCCCCTACTTCGTCTGCAACCCCTATTAAACTGCCCGAATTTCATCTGACTCCCTTGGCCTACTGTAAGATGGTGCTTCACGCCTTGAAATACCCGCACGCAGCAGTGCTGGGTATGCTGATCACTGAGAAGCGCAACAGAATCGTGGATGCAGTTCCGTTGGTGCATGGAATGTCTTGCTTGATCACACCGACCATTGAAGCCGCCCTCTTTCAAGTATGAAGCTTGGGTTTGACAGGGCTAATTTTGGACACAAATGATAGTGCCCCGGGGTGATTCGGGCCACCCCAACTGACTATTTCTAGTACAGAAAAGGAAGAATATGTCGTCCTTTTATGCTCTCTGCCATCTGGTGGTTGATTGTACAATTGCTAGCTTTCCTCACCTCCCCTCCTAGATTCAGTAATGGTAGAGGTGGCCCGAATTACCCCGCACTACCAAACCTTGTTTCTATTCTTTTTTCACCAGGTTGACGCGCAGTGCAAGCCACCTCGGCATATCGTCGGTTTGTACCACGGCAATGAGAGCTTGAAGGATATGTCGGTCGCTCTGTTGATACAGAAAGTCGCGGAAAAAATTCGGGATAATCTCAACGCCGAAACGCTCCTGCTTACTGTAGGTAGTATAGTATCAAAAATATACAGTTCTGCATAGGGGAAGAATGGGCGACGTCCTGGTTACTTATCACAACGTCGCTCATTCTTCCCCTAAGCAGAATTATGTATTTTTGGTAGTATTGATGATGCTGTATTTGTCTGTCTGTGTATGTTTGTATGGCTGCACGCGGTTGTTTATTTGAACGACTCCTATTGGCTATGGCTACTTTTTTGTGATTGAAGATTGATAACATGAAGCTAAGCATTGACGGGGAAGAACCTTGCTATGCTGTATCATCTTCATCTCCTGCACAAAAGACGTGGAAACCTTTGGAGAAGGAGAGGTAAAGAAAGAAGCATTATGCAAAAGTACTGTGTGGTGTTTGCTATCAGTGCTAATTTCGATCAATTTTATTGACAAATCTAATCAATGAGGCCGCTGTGGTATCGAAAGTTGATAACTTGTAATTTTGGAGCAATGCAAATTTGAACTTTATGTTTCATCTTGATAGTTTCTAATTGTTCCACTGCCCAACCGCATATTTCAGATTTGTGCTGGAAAATGAGGATAGAAGCCTGAACCTGTGTTCTGCTTGCATTCAGCTGAAGTTTTACAGAGAGCTGATCGACTTTGATAACCATTTGGACAATCCGAGTTTGGATTTTTGGAATTCCACTCTGAACGCGAAAATCGGGGAAGCCATTTGATGTTATCAAGAGTGTATAGAATGATTCATAACACTGCTCTCCATACATAAGTGGCTGGCTGTCCTTTGTCGTTTGAGATGCTTTGTTGTGGCGATTTGTTACAAACGTACAACTGTTTTTATCGGGAATTATTTGCAAGAAGGTGTCGAAAAAGATTTTTATTTTTTTATGCATTCTTGTTTGTGGGAGTTAGCGCACGTTTTGCATTCAATGTTTGAAATTGCTTCGTGACTCTAAAGACATAGTTGAGTGCTGTATTTAGAACAAAAAAATTAGAAAAATAAAATAAAAGGTAATAACTAATACGCAACCAAAACACCCAAATCGCACCCAACGTGGACTTCTTGAAAATAGGCTCTGCCTAAATGGCGCATACAAACAAAGTGGCGCAACAGACATTGTCGAAGCAACAAATGGGCTGGGTAGCATGATAATATTTGAGCCAGCGTTTGCAATAGGGTAGTGCGGGGTAATTTGGGGGTGCAGGGGGTGCATGGTGGATGCGGGGTGCATGGTAATATCTACTTTGCACAGGCACATGGACAGACAGGCTGAGGCTGAGGTCTACTCCTCTGAATCCAATACCTAAGCCCTAAGCCTCAGCCTGAGCTGAAGTCTGCCCAAGCGCCTGCGCAAGACATATTTCCATTCACCACCCAGCTCTCAGTGCCCAGTAACTTCAACACCTAGAATTGCAATCCATATTTTCCATGCGAATTCATGCTATTTTGTTGGAACGCCTATGACATTGGAAGTTTTCCATTTTTTTCAGTCACTCTATACTTTTGTTGGATGCAAACATTACTGCATGTGTTTGGACCAACTGTCCCCACGCTACCCCACAATTTCGATAAGGGCATATTGATTGATTGATCATGGTTCTTCACACACGCAACTAGTGTGTTATTTAGGCGGAGCTAAATTTTAGGAAGTCCACGTTGGTTGTTTTGGTCAGGATCATGGAGGGCTCAATTCTAAACCACGCAAATGGAGGCGACACTCATTTCCTTCGCTTACGTTATTGGGCCACTTTTGTACACACAGGCATACAAATAGCGAAAATTATTGACGTTTTACAAGAAGTGTGGTTGGCGTTCAGCAAGGAAACATGAATAGTAATGCAGAAATACAAGGAAAATACGTACATATCAACTAGCTCAATCATCATGAAGCCACTTCATTGATATATTGCATGTTTGACTAGTTGGTGATATATCTGGGGTATGGCACTTGGTTCATGGGTGTCCAAATATCATAGCACAGGAGTGTTTGGCAGACAGAGCTCCAAGTAAAGCTGGGGTAGCTATTGGGGATGCAGCTAAAAAGTAGTGTAGTGATTGATGGAGCTCCAGGTGTAGCTGGATTGGCTGGTTTGGGTTTCGCATAGAGGGAATAGGCTAGTGGAATCTAGGTATTGTTGAGGTGGCTGATATAACTTCAGGTGGAGCTAAAGTGACCACTAGAACTCCAGATGAAGCTTGAATAACGTTTGGGGCTCATATAAGGTGGTGACTGGAATAGCTGATGAAGTTCCAAGTATTGCTGGAGTAATTGATGACTATCAAGTAGAGCTAAGGAGCAAAGTGGCTGGTAAAGTTTTTCATAGGTGGAGCTTCAGATGGGTCTAGAGTAGCTAGTGGAGCTCTAGGTGGGCCTGGAGTGGCTGGTTGAGCTTCAAAAGGAACTACTATATAGACTGGCTGAGTACATTTCCAGCTTATTTTGTACTACAAGTAGCAAAGAAATAAAATATAATTGAATTCACATGAAAGCCGAAATCCTACTGCATAGGTACAGCTCCTTTTTTTCAACAGAACTTCAGAAATCATTCAACAAGAAGCGGTGAAATAAATTTAGCGCTATGTTTTGTGTGATGAGGAAGAGAAAAGTGGCCCATTAGCGAAAGAGCCTAGCGCATAGTGAAGTTTAGCGACGTGTCCTTTATTGACGGAGAATGGTGAAATTTAGCCGTCCATGTCAGGATGGTTGTTGGTTGTTTTGGTTGCGTATTAGTTAATACCAAATAAAAATATTATAGAAAAATAAATACGAAAATAATAATAAATAAATAAGCAAAAATTCCTCCCCCTTCTTCCTTGCGGACGCATCTCAGGGAAAGCAGGTGCCGTCTCTCGTCGGCTGTATTATTTTGTTTTTGTAGGCCCCCAGTATTATTTTTGTGACCTTTTTTGTGGTTTTTCTCGCTCGTCTTCTTTTATTCTGAATCATCTCATCGGTCAACACAGGTTGGAACTTGAAGCATGATGATTCAGTCTACTCATTCTCAGCAGCCGTCGCCTCAAGCTTTGGTTGCTTCGGAAAGCCTGAGCGATGAAGAAGATAGCCATGACGATTCGCCGGCTGGTAAGCGGAAGCTTATTGGTGGTTGCGGGGTAATTTGGGCCACCGTTAGTCGCCTGGCCTCTCTCACCTTAGCGAAGATGCAGATACAGTAGGAACGGCCCGAATACCCTACACTATCCTAGCTATGCTGAACAAATTGTACAGGTATGTAATGTACGATGCGTATCCAGGCTGGTCCCATGATTTAGATTAGCCTAAATCACGAGACCAGCCTGGATGGTGTGTGCTTTTTATCAAGCTATGTAGTGTAGGCGTCTATTTGTTACAGAAAAGGGTCCCACACTGGCCGGAACGCTCTCTAAGTGGACAAATTACATTCACGGGTGGCAACCGCGATACTTTGTGCTGCAAGACGGAACATTGGCCTACTACAAGTCTGAGGTTGGTTGTTCGAGCACGTTTCTGTTTGAAGTGTTTAGTTTAGTTTGTTTTGGCCAAGTCTGAAAAATGTGTTACACTCGTATTCTTAGGTGGAAAGCGGATTTGGCTGTAGAGGCTCTGTGACTGTGGATAAAGCTGCAATTCAGGTACGAAGGCAAAACGGGATACCAATTTACTACTCTGTATTATCTGGGTGTCCGCTTATCTTTGTGAATGATGTCATCAGGTATCTGTAAAACGCCTACAGGCCTAGGCCTACTTGATGTCGTGAAACTTTGATGGCCCATTCACATCGGGGGAGATGCGCTGAGCGTACGACGAGCGGCGTATCTGCTCGGTGTATGTCAAGGCATGGACAGCCATCGCCACACTGAGCGTACGCACGTCTTGCGCATTTCCTTCCAATGTGAATCGGCCTTTAGCCGAAGTAATTTGCATTTTCTTCGCACCTTATTCACAATTGTTTTTCGCAGGCTCACGAGTTTGACGAGTGCAGATTCGAGATTTGCGTCAACGACAACATCTGGTACTTGCGAACGGACAGTCCAGAGGAACGACAATCTTGGATGGATTGTCTCGAGGTAACTACCTTACCATATAGTCTGGCCAATAAGAGATCGCTATGGCATTCAAGGCGCGTTGCGTAAAATAGATTCATAAGGATTTAGCAGAAGTACATGCATTGCAAACTACACGCAGGACGACTTGAGTCCCCTAGCGAACTCTCTCTGGCCAGATAATGCCACCACATTTATTCCTTCCATTGAGAGAAGGGCAACATGACCCAACTGTTTTCGCATTCTCGCTGAATTGTCAATTGTCAATCGCTAGCTGATTTCGCGTATTTCTAGCCGGATGTGTGTTTACGTTTATGTGTTATTTTAGGCAGAGTCGGCCTATGGTCTGAATTTACATGAGCTGGGACGTCATGGCTCGCTAGCGTCGCTGATTTCTAATCGCAGCTTGGCAAGCTCGTCTTCTATGAAAGTCTGCCATCAATTTTTTAGCTTTTTAGATCTTCCTACCTAAAATAATATCCAGTTGCGTTTGTTTGCTTATTATGCACCTGTATTTTGACACGTTGTAGGTCGCTTCCCGTCGTTTGGAGGAGAAACTGGCTGAGTTGGAAACCTTTCGCGACATCGTCTGTCGTCAAATCGAATGCCTGCAGGGATATTTCGATGCCTGCGCCTTAACCGCGCCTTCCGTACATCCGGAGGGAGGTACAGTACAGGACGCACACCTAAATTTCAATGCTTTCAAAACGGTCAAATTTGCAGCTGCTAATCCATACTGAATAACTGAATATTACTCAAATTTGCAGAGCTGCTATTCCATATTACTAACTGAATATTACTCACTGCTACTTTATGCGGACCCTTACTTCACCGAAAACGTCGACACCTGACTCCTATGTGTAGGATGTGCGTGCACCCATTTGTATCAGTAATATTTTATATGGGTGAAAGCTGCTATACTGACCGATTCAGGTCCAAAAGCCCTTGCCGCCGGTTGACTTCTAAGATGAGAAAATTCGGAATGCAATGTTATGTACATTATGTAAAACACACCGTTTAGTAGAAGCTAAGATTGTCTTTCTCTACTTTGTAGATGGACGTCCGGACCCGTTAGGCGTGCCGGCAATTGATTTTAAAGGGGAAGCCCTGACTTTTAAGGCGACTACCCGGCATATCAGGCACGCTTCAACACTGCATAGAGCTGATCAGTGTGAAGGAGGAAAATTGGAGAAAGCGACTGGAGCGAGTAAGACGACGCCAGTATATGCTTTTGGTTTTAGTAGGGTACTATGGGGTAAACCCGGCCACCTAAGCTCCATTGAACTTGCTGTTTCAGCAAATGAAGAACCAAAGGGCTCATTTGAAAAAGAGGAGAGTTCAAGGAATCGATTGATGTAATATTCGTCTCAATCGGTGCATTGATTGCTGAGATATTCAGCCCTGAAGTTTAGGTGGCCGGGTTTACCCCATAGTACCTTACAGCATGTTCGACAGAAATTTCGTGAAAGCAGTGACAATAGTGCGGGGTAATTCGGGTTCGGTAAAGCTTGAGGCGTAACAAACAGTGCTTTTTCTTCTTTTCGAGTGGTAGTTCTCAGTGTTCCGGTAAATAGAGCTGATGGCCCGAATTACCCCGCACTATCTATCCTACCCGATGATATGTTCGTGCACGTTACACTTTTCTAGGAGACTGATCGACGGCGGAAAGTAGAAGATATTGCCAAATCCGCTCTGACAGAAGTTGAAAAGTTGCGAGCGCAGAAATATCCGAGCAGCCCAGATTTTGAGGTGAAAGAAAATGCTAAAAGCTGATGTGAGGATCTGCTGCGTTCATTTCACTTAAACCCTGTGCCTATATGTTTGTTTATGTACATACAGGAAGGGCCGAATAGTGTGATGAACGAGGAAGAATGGCACGACGCAGTGGACGCCGCGTTGGACAGAGAAGATATGGAAGACAACCGGGTAAATCCGCATAATAAATAACATAAGGGGACGGCGGGCTAAATCCGACACTGCCGTTCTACAGTAGGGAGAGACGCGTGCGTGTGATTTGTATTTTCTAGATTGGCCGACTTCTCTCTCGCGAGCCCGTGGTTCCTGCGGTAGAACTAAAATGCTACGATCAGCTCTCCCTACCCGAGAACTATCTTCTCTTCGAAGAAGTATGTGTGTGGTAGTGCGGGGTAATTCGGTCCAACGTCAGCAACGCTCGAATGCGCACAAACGTCCAAAAAGCGAGACAAGTATTCTAGCAATCGATTCCTTGAACTCTCCTCCTTCAAATGAGCTACCATGTTCATCATTTGCTGAAGCAGCGAGATCAGAAATGCTTAGGTGGCCGAGTTTACCCCGTGTCCGGGAGTACCCCACAGTACCCTATGTTCTATTTATATTGCTTTGTTCTCCGTTGCAGATCGAGCGATTAACGACGGAGCAGTTGATGTACGCGAAGGCGGGCGTGGAGGAGGGGGTGTGGCAGCTGTTCGCGGAGGACGGAGAGATGAAGATGTTCAAGCGTGAGGTGGAGGTAGACGGCTACATCGTGGATCCGCTCAAAGCCGTACATTCCGTCAAGGTGAGTGAGTAGTATCCTCTAGTTTTTGCTACTGATATGTAATGCAATACACAATATAACAGTAGCTAATGTATTACACAACAGTAACTGTAGCTGCAACACGTCATTGGAATGTGCACGCACACTGCGTTACGGTAGAAACGTATGTACATCCAGCGGCCTGCAGTTGACAGGCTTTGACTTTGACTTGAAGGCTCTACTGGTTTTTCTTTGCAGGGCGTGACAGCACGCGAGTTTCTGCACTACTTTTTCGAGCCGGAATACAAGTTGGATTGGGATTGTAAGTGATATCATACAACGGTCCATGAACTACTATACCCATGCATCCCACGTTTCCTGCTTATCAGTTTCATGCCACGTTCACCAGACGTCCATAAATCCGTCCGTCCGCACCGTGTACTCCTAGATACGTGTGAACGCAGCATCACTGTGCGCTTGGTGATATGAACGTATTTGCAGCCACGCTGGAGGACGTGCGCGTGGTAGAGAACGTGTGCGCGGACACGCTGCTGTTCCACCAGACGCACAAGCGCGTGTGGCCGGCGGCGCAGCGCGAGTCCCTCTTCTGGTCGCACATACGCAAGGCGAACGCAGAGAAGGACGCGGACGCACACGACCTCTACGTCGTCTGCAATCACGACACCCAAAAGGAAGAGATACCGGTAAAAGCAAGGAGTTGTATTTACAGGAGAACCTGCTATGAAGAAAACCCCGCAAGCGAAGTTGCTGTCAAATTATGCTGCATTTAGCCGAGCGACAGCGAAGCAGGGCAAAGTCGTGGGTCGGGGGCTCCATACAAACAAATACTCGAAATCGATCAAAGATTTTGAGGACAAAAAAATTTTCCGAAAATGACGTCATTTCCCAGAGATCCAGGCCGTTTTCTGCCAAAGAGGCCAAAAAAGCGCAAATCCAGCACCTTCAGGAGCCTATATCTCGACAATGACGTTGTGGCAGAAAGTTGCCGCCATAGTGAAACCTACCCGGAAGGATCCCCTCTTTCACGCCATACCACTGACAGACCACTAGTTAAGGCCTAACACGTTTATTGAACCATATCTTTTCTTTATCAAAAAATCCACCAACCTTAAATTTATTTTTCCTTTGATATCAGACCACCATTAGATGCGCCTGATCAAGCTGATTCCGAGGTGTCTGTAAAATTTGCATAATTTCAGCAGTTATGGCCCTCCAAAGTGCCCCTACTTTCCAAAAATCGCGATTTTTAGCGTTTCTAAAGTCATAAGGGGTTAAATTTTTAAACAAATTTTTCTGACCTAGTTTTATGCGTAGAATCCGAATTTGACCTTGATTTTTCCATTTTCCCACATTTAAGGCCTTATTTCTGCCATTTTCTCCTTTTCAGATTTCAAATCGTGAAAATAAGGCCTTAAATGTGGGAAAATGGAAAAATCAAGGTCAAATTCGGATTCTACGCATAAAACTAGGTCAGAAAAATTAGTTTAAAAATTTAACCCCTTATGACTTTAGAAACGCTAAAAATCGCGATTTTTGGAAAGTAGGGGCACTTTGGAGGGCCATAACTCCTAAAATTATGCAAATTTTGCAGACACCAGTGGCATATTCGGAATCAGCTTGATCAGGCGCATCTAATGGTGGTCTGATGTCAAAGGAAAAATAAATTTAAGGTTGGTGGATTTTTTGATAAAGAAAAGATATGGTTCAATAAACGTGTTAGGCCTTAACTAGTGGTCTGTCAGTGGTATGGCGTGAAAGAGGGGATCCTTCCGGGTAGGTTTCACTATGGCGGCAACTTTCTGCCACAACGTCATTGTCGAGATATAGGCCCCTGAAGGTGCTGGATTTGCGCTTTTTTGGCCTCTTTGGCCGAAAACGGCCTGGATCTCTGGGAAATGACGTCATTTTCGGAAAATTCTTTTGTCCTCAAAATCTTTGATCGATTTCGAGTATTTGTTTGTATGGAGCCCCCGACCCACGACTTTGCCCTGCTTCGCTGTCGCTCGGCTAAATGCAGCATAATTTGACAGCAACTTCGCTTGCGGGGTTTTCTTCATAGCAGGTTCTCCTGTAAATACAACTCCTTGCTTTTACCGGTATCTCTTCCTTTTGGGTGTCGTGATTGCAGACGACGTAGAGGTGGTGTGCCTCCGGGTCCTTCTCTGCGTTCGCCTTGCGTATGTGCGACCAGAAGAGGGACTCGCGCTTCGCCGCCGGCCACACGCGCTTGTGCGTCTGGTGGAACAGCAGCGTGTCCGCGCACACGTTCTCTACCACGCGCACGTCCTCCAGCGTGGCTGCAAATACGTTCATATCACCAAGCGCACAGTGATGCTGCGTTCAAAGACGTATCTAGGAGTACACGGTGCGGACGGACGGATTTATGGACGTCTGGTGAACGTGGCATGAAACGATAAGGCGCCAGGAAACGTGGGATGCATGGGTATAGTAGTTCATGGACCGTTGTATGATATCACTTATAATCCCAATCCCACTTTGTATTTCCGGCTCTGAAAAAGTAGTGCAGAAACTCGCGTGCTGTCTTACGCCCTGCAAAGAAAAACCAGTAGAGCCTTCAAGTCAAAGTCAAAGCCTGTCAACTGCAGGCCGCTGGATGTACATACGTTTCTACCGTAACCCAGTGTGCGTGGCGACATTCCAATGACGTGTTGCAGCTACAGTTACTGTTGTGTAATACATTAGCTACTGTTATACTGTGTATTGCATTACATATCAGTAGCAAAAACTAGAGGATACTACTCACTCACCTTGACGGAATGTACGGCTTTGAGCGGATCCACGATGTAGCCGTCGTCCACCTCACGCTTGAACATCTTCATCTCTCCGTCCTCCGCGAACAGCTGCCACACCCCCTCCTCCACGCCCGCCTTCGCGTACATCAACTGCTCCGTCGTTTAATCGCTCGATCTGCAACGGGAGACAAAGACAATATAAATAGAACATAGGGTACTGTGGGGTACTCCCGGACACGGGGTAAACTCGGCCACCTAAGCATTTCTGATCTCGCTGCTTCAGCAAATGATGAACATGGTAGCTCATATTCGAAGGAGGAGAGTTCAAGGAATCGATTGCTAGAATACTTGACTCGCTTTTTGGACGTTTGTGCGCATTCGAGCGTTGCTGACGTTGGACCGATTACCCCCGCACTACCACACACACATACTTCTTCGAAGAGAAGATAGTTCTCGGGGTAGGGAGAGCTGATCGTAGCATTTTAGTTCTACCGCAGGAACCACGGGCTCGCGAGAGAGAAATGGGCCAATCTAGAAAATACAAATGCACAATACGCACGCGTACTCTCCCTACTGTAGAACGGCAGTGTCGGATTTAGCCCGCCGTCCCCTTATGTTATTTATTATGCGGATTTACCCGGTTGTCTTCCATATCTTCTCTGTCCAACGCGGCGTCCACTGCGTCGTGCCATTCTTCCTCGTTCATCACACTATTCGGCCCTTCCTGTATGTACATAAACAAACATATAGGCACAGGGTTTAAGTGAAATGAACGCAGCAGATCCTCACATCAGCTTTTAGCATTTTCTTTCACCTCAAAATCTGGGCTGCTCGGATATTTCTGCGCTCGCAACTTTTCAACTTCTGTCAGAGCGGATTTGGCAATATCTTCTACTTTCCGCCGTCGATCAGTCTCCTAGAAAAGTGTAACGTGCACGAACATATCATCGGGTAGGATAGATAGTGCGGGGTAATTCGGGCCATCAGCTCTATTTACCGGAACACTGAGAACTACCACTCGAAAAGAAGAAAAAGCACTGTTTGTTACGCCTCAAGCTTTACCTGACCCGATCACCCCGCACTATTGTCACTGCTTTCACGAAATTTTCTGTCGAACATGCTGTAAGGTACTATGGGGTAAACCCGGCCACCTAA